>CM073774.1:46322681-46628667 GCA_037158775.1 Hetaerina titia | reverse complement strand
CCCCACTCATCCACCCTGTATACCTCCCACCCCTCCAAATCCTCCCACTGTTCCCTTCACCCTATCTAACCGCTCCCTTGCCCCGCTTCCGTTTTCTCCACCCTCCCGTCTAACCCCTCCGTGCTTTTCCTGACGTAATGAGTCCAACTTCCCTTGAAGTGGGCCCATTTTTCCTGATTTATCAGCCCTAAGAGGACTCGGGCAAAAATCACGACCATTTCTCTCCTTTTCCACCCTGCTCTCTCTGTCTCACATGCTTTGTCGTTTTGCTTTCCACCTTATGCCCGTTCTCACCCTGTCCCATATATATCCCTCCTTTCTCCTAAATCGTGGTATTCACTTCCTCCCAATTCTCGTCCTCACCCTCCCGCGACCAATGGGCTTGGTTTGGCTGTGAATTCATAAATGTTAGCTCCGGGGAAGCAGCCTTTCTCTGGATGTCATGTTGTTGGTGATAATTATTTTTCATGGTCTTCCGTGTACGAAACAGTTCGTCTTCGGAATGTTTCTTTTTATGAAGAAAAATTAAGGTAATCAATTTGGGTTGATTTGCATGAAAATGTAGGACAGAGGCGCGTCTCAATTGGTATGACTCATTGCACCACTGTTATGTCGCGTTCTTTTACAGATAGGTGCGTATCCTCATAACCCGTATTTCAGTACCAAGATTGGTTAATGTTAATTGGCTAAGATTAGCTTACTGCATCCCTCTATTATTCTCTATTCAGTATTCATACCCACACACCCGGTTTGCTCCTCTCTTTTGTTTCCTACTTAATTTGTCCTACGTATGTGTCTCTTGGTTTTCCTCGCGAGATCTTGCCTTCAAATTTCCCTTTTATTGTGTTTCAAATTAGTCTATTTTCCCTTGTGGTGTGTCTAATCCACCTAAGTCTTATATGCCACAGATTTCTCTTCTATCCTTGTTCCTCAATTTATTTGCACCTATAATCTTCATCATTCTCCTCCGGTGCCATTTAACAAAGTCTTCTACGTTCTCGTATTCTGCGTTGATCACTTTTAAAATGTGTTATATATCCGTTGAGTAACTTGATCCGCAAGAGCGTTTCGACGACTGCCTCTTGTTTGCAAACTCAGGTTCTTTGAACTTAGAAGTTGCCTCTTCTTCATGAACTCATTAACTTGGACAATTCATCGCTTGATGTTGGTCGAACCTTTGCCATGACTAGTTGTACTCCTTCCGAGGTAGATGAAGGATTGCAGTTGTTTTAGTTTCACTCCACGAATTGTTATGTCTTCAATTTCTCTCTTCGTCTCACAAAATGATTTTAATTTTATTCTTGTTGATGCTAATATTATATTTCCTAAGCACTTAGCCCTTAGTATTATGAATTTTTCGCAGGTTCTCTCGTGTTTCTGGAACAACGGTGTTAATTTCGAACTGGGGCATGTTGACTTCTTCGTCATTCTCCTTGATTTCTGTGATGCTTAATTCTTGTGGTTCTTTTATTGCCTTTCCTATATTTACGTTCAATATTAATGGCGACAGGTTTCATTACTGTCAATAAGTTCTGTTACTGAAATCAAATTATAATAAAATTGTTGAGGTTTCCTTAACGTCGTGAATCGGAAATGTCTCATTTCCCTTCCGCGGAGAAACGTCAGTTTATTTGGATTTTAAGTATAAAGAATTGTCAGAAGAAATTGAATAATAGAAATGAATCGGTAGCAGGGAAATAAATATAAAGAATTTTCATGAACTAATTAATTGTCAGCGTTTATACCGTTGTCATTTAATGTTGTCGAAAGTTTTATGACCTCTTCCTTTTGTCATGGCTTTACTGTCATTGTGCCTCTGGTGTGCTGCGGTAGTGTTATCTTATTCTTATATTCTCCTTTAAAAATTTCTATCTCTTTATAGATAAAGTGTATCATTTGTCATTTAAAGCCTTGCGAAAAAGATGCGGAAACATCTTAAGTAACGAAGTGGAAGGCAATCATTCCCGTTCGATTATACTGAAAAAGGTTTCTATTCGTCGCAATAAATCTGTTGGTTTTTTGCCAACAATTATTCCATTGCTCAATCTTAAAAAACCGTGAATACATCCGGTCTCAATTATTCTATATTCTTCTTCTTCAAGGCGTAAATATCGTATGAGATATAAACATTGAATAAAATAAGGTTATGCTAGCGTTACTGATATCCAATTATTGTATTACCATTGGCCATCGACAATTCTTCCAACCAATCTTATTTTTATATGGCCCGAAAACGAGCTCTCTTTCACATTGAATAAAATGTTAAGAAGTGAATATGGCAGTTGTTGATGACATGATGTTATTTAGTTTATGAAAATAATTTCGAGGTAAAATGAAGAAATGTTATGTCGTGCAGATTATTTTAAGTATTTGCACCGCGATAGTATTTTCTATTCGGTGCTGAGGAGTTTGACCATAAAAAGATTGGTGAGCAGTACTTAATTTCTTCGCCCATCGTATTTCTTCAATCCTTATCGGTTCTATCCCGGGGGTTTCTTTTCGCTTCCATGTTCCTTTCCCTTTTCCCACTCCTTAGTGGAGCCCTTTTCTCCTCCACCCCTCTCTCTTCCCAACTGCGAAGTCTCCGAGAATCTCGTTGCTTCATCCATCCTCTGCCTCCCACCCCCGCCCATATCATACTGTTTCCATGTCCCCCCCTTGCTCCCACCCATCTCCAACCACGCCCCTACGGTGTCTCTTCATTACTCCCATACCTCTTCCGTACGCCCATTCATCCTCTGCTGCTCCGACTCCTCCCCTCCCCGCACGCTCTCCCCGTTTCAAATCTCTCCGCACAAGCACTTTCCCTCGACCGCTTGCCTCTCGCCTGCCCTCCGCTGCTCGCCTTCCTCTCTCCTGCCTCACATGGATCGGCGGTATGGAAAGGAATGCATCGACTGAGCAACAGTACACATTTTAAAAATTACATAATTTTCTCCTTATGCGCCCATGGAATAAAAATATTAATCTTTGATGAAGTGATGTTTTGGATAATCAAGCCTTAGATTCATAATTCCTCTGAGGGGATTTAGACTGGGAGCCACTTGAAATACGAAGAAAACACGCGACTTTTAGACAGATTCAGAACCAACGAATTTAACGATGACAATTTTTATTAGGTAATCTACCGGTTAAGGTAGGTTTTTGGATGGACACAACTATCAAATAAACATTTTGACTCCCCACCTAGCAAACTAATCTATATCAGGTCCCTCTTCATCTCGGTGTACCTCCCTCCTCCCTTCATCCCGTCCAACATCCCTATCCTGTTCCTACCCTTACCTCGCCCGCCCAGCATTCTCCCCTCTATTACCCTCTTCAACATTCCACTACCGCTCAATACGCCCTTCATCCATTTTTCCTGCCTCCATAGGATTTCTCTCAACAAACCCCTCTCCTCACCCACCATTTCCAGCACTTCCTCATTTGTTTTCCTCTCGGTCCATTTCACCTTCTCCATTCTTCTCCACACCCACATTTCAAAAGCCTCCAATCTACGTCTATCCTCCTGCTTCAGCGACCACGTTTCCGCGCCGTACATAGCCACGCTCCATATCAGAGCTTTTACGAGTCTTGTCTTAACATCCCTACTCAACGTCCCCGTCATCAACTCCCTCCTCCTTGAGAAAGCCTCCTTGCCTAGCGCAATTCTTCTCCTTACGTCCCTACCACTTTGACCGTATTGGTCCAAAACACTTCCGAGATATGTAAACTGCTCTACCTGCTCTATTCTTTCCCCGCCTATTTTAATATTTAGCTTAGCCTTTTTCTTTCTGGAAAATCGCATAACCTTTGTTTTATTAATATTGATTCTCATCCCATATTTATCGCACTGAACCTCCAATTCACTCAACAATGCTTGCAACCCCTTGGCTGACTGAGCAACTAATGCTTGGTCATCAGCAAACCTAACCGATTTTACGAGTTCCCCTCCGACTTTCATTCCTACCTCCAGTTCTTCCCATGCCTCTTTAATCATTTCCTCTACATATACGTTGAACAGTACCGGTGACAATAACGATGACAATAAAGGAGTTATAATGACCCCACACTACTTAGATAGATCAGGCCACAAAGATAAAATAAGGTAGAGAGATTCCAATACAGATAGATTCAAATACTCATTCTTTCCCAAAACAATCAGAAATCATAATAGTAAGAAACCGAAGTCCCTTTAGAAATAGTAAAAACATTTAATTTACAAGTCGGAACAAAATTAAACACTGCAAAGACATCAGGTATATTTGTAGGTGCATGTGCATGTTGTTTGCATGTGTGTGGGGTGTGAGGGTTTTTGCATGAACGTATACGATGTTTTGTTTGTGGACTGTATAAATTTGTGGCTTTTGCATGCGTTTTTTCTTAATTACGGGTGGTTCCATAACACCCGCCGCCACACCCCCCATTGCGGCGGCTTGCGGGGTATTAATTAGATGTAGATGTTCTACAAAAGTGAGTAGTTTTCCAGCGGGTTAACGATTGATCTTGTTTTATTTTAAATTTTTGTGGAAGGATTAAATACATATCATTATAAATTAATTTGATTAAATCTCTAACTTGCTCGCTAAGAAGCCTACTTGAATGGACGTGTCCAATATATATGGATGAGACAAATCTTGAAGACTTTTGACGCACCCTGACATATGTAGTATACCTGTACTATCATGCATGAACGTTTTTCATCTTGAACTACTTAGTAGTGATAGGGAGTCTGTTTCTTCACTTTTTTTTGTAGCACAACATAGTCCGTATTTCTGCACTCATCCACCCGATTGAGATTCCCATCTCACCTCTTGCTTCCTATAAATTACCTGACCTCTCTATTACGAAGATTCACGGAAAGATTTTTTCTTAAATATAAACATCATTCTTTCAAGCTAACAGTTTCAGGCTTAACTTTGTGGAATTCCTTAATATTGAGGTTAAAAAATAAGGAAAGCTTTACACTTCCACACACCTTTACCCTCACCATTTGTTTTAATGAATATCCAGATATGCTCAGCCTACTTCAATTTTAATTAGATTCATTGCATTAGGTGATATGCCATTTAAAACACTGTTCATCCAGTCTTAAAAACTCCGCCTCTGTTCATTCCTGTTTTCGATTATGTCATTGATTATTCCGGTACAGCTTCTCCTGTTCACAAATTGACGTCAATGGACTCTTAATTATACGTACTCCTTTAGGTGTTGATAGGGCGTCTTTTGTGAGAGCGAGCACTTTTCCTCAGTACAAAGTACGCTGCCGTATAGGGAATGTCAGTGTTCATGAATTCTGAAAACAATAAATCTCAAGAACTGTCCCCCTAGATGGGAGCCTTGCACCAAGACGCCTGACACTCAGCAAGCCCAGTCAAAATTATTGGCTTCGGTGACAACCTGGGAGGCTTCACGTACGACCTGCGTAGGTCTTGCCACATCGAGCCCTCTCATTTGTCGTTGTGAGCTTTGCCATTTCAAGTTGTAAATTGTATTGCCATTGAGTTGATGCGCTAACTGAAATACTTTTTAAAATCTGCTTTCGATCCCGGCTGAAGGCATTTTTTCCCCAATATCTAAGACAGACCGAACGTTTTTGATGACTTCAATTCTGAATAGCAATACGTGTATTCGCTTTCATCTCCAGACATCTGAGACATTGATTCTAGTCTGCCAGAAGCAGTGAAATCTTCCACAAACGTTCCCTAAAAACAATGAGGAAAATGGTCATGGAGCACCTTGCTTCCTAAGGCATTTATTTTTAAGCAGTAGGTGCGTGCATGATTAGGAACTATAGGGCTTACTATGCTATATAATGGCATACTAATGGAAGAAGTGGTAGTATCAAAGCTGTCCGCACTTGCCTTAAATTCTTAAATTGATATTCAGTCCTACGACTTGAAAGCTATTGCAAAACTAACCGAGAAGTAAGCACGGCTTCCTCGGAGCAGACCCGGTTCGCTAGCTCACGTTCCGGTGCGTGTGAACTCGTAATGGGACTCCGTACAATGTTTACAGACCTCATTCATCAAGACACTTTGAAATGTCATAAAAAATTAAACGTGCTTTATATTTTTCACTTTTTCTTCTCTTCGTTCTCAGAAACATTTCTGTTTCACATTCATTAACATTTTATCAACCTCAAAGCGTGACCCAACCCACGCGGTTAATAATTTTGTTAATTCGAGTGGTGTTAGCTTTTATAAAAATAATATGATTTTTATTTATTTCATCTTAGATAAAAACAGACAAACCATTTAAATTTACAAGAACTAGTCGTTGTGCATGGATAAAAACTCAACAACATGTCGGTAACAACCTAACAACAACAGCCTAACAACCATCGTCACATGCCTTTGCGGTTGCTTGCGGTGTACTATGTAAATGAGGGTATTTAGGCTTCCAGTTGAAAAATATCCCAATTCTGGAATTGCAATTCTCAACATTATTATGGCATTACTTCTGGAGCGATTATATTCTATTATAGGCTTATAATGTCCAAGAGCCGGAGGCTAAAACACTCAAAATGGCTCCATTTACTCCATATCTTCGTCATTTTTATTTGTAACTTCAATATTCTGTTCAGGATCACAAAACACTATCCCATTGACATAACTGATAATTGCACCCTCACCTCCCTATTGTGCTATATTATTTTTACTTCTCACTTCAGTCCAATCGCTCAGTGATGTTGTCCAATATTTCATTCAATTAATCCTCCTCTCTCTTCTGCACTCAACTGATTTAAACCCTCACTCGACGATAATAACATTATCTTGGCTCACTCTTGAACTTTGAAACGGAGCTTACCAGCTGTAGATAGGTCTGGAATGCTGCGGATGCATATTTCTCAAATGAGAGTTTCCAAAAAATAGTTCCGAGGGTCATTTCAACACTGCTTAGCTTGAATTTTTTTTCATTCAATGATGTTGCTATTGATGTATGGTTATACTTTTGTTTCCAAATGTTCCATTCTTTTCCTCAAATTTTATTCTTACATGCACACAAAATAATATATACAATAAGATTTATTGAAGCATTACGTACATTTGAGAATACACCCATGCGTGAACATTACATTTTTAGAATAGGTAATCTACCGGTTAAGGTAGGTTTTGAGATGGTACAACAACCAAAGAATTATTTTGCGTCTCCTAAAAAACACAATCTAGCATCCTACTCTTCAAAAAGCCCCTCCTCATCTTTGTGTACTTTCTTCCTCCCTTAATCCCGTCCAACATCCCTAGCCTGTTCCTGCCCTTTCCTCGTTTGCCTAACATTCTCCCCTCTATTACCGTCTTCAGCATCCAATTGCCGCTCAATACGCCTTTCATCCATCTTTCCTGCCTCCATAGAATTTCTCCCAACAAACCCCTCTCCTCGCCCACCATACCTAGTATATCCTCATTTGTTTTCCTTTCGGTCCATTTCACCTTCTCCATCCTTCTCCACACCCACATTTCAAAAGACTCCAATCTACGTCTATCGTCCTGCTTCAGCGACCACGTTTCCGCGCCGTACATAGCTACTCTCCATATCAGAGTTTTCACGAGTCTTTTCTTAGCCTCCCTACTCAACGTCCCCGTCATCAATTCCCTCTTCCTTGTGAAAGCTTCCTTGAATACCACAATTCTTCATCTTATTTGTGAACATTGCTTCTACAAATTTTATTTTTTTAATGGGAGATACGAAATAATCGTACTTTTCTAAATACTAATTGTATCTTCGGCATTTTCCTCCTTGGTTTCTCAATTTGTTGGTGTTCACTAGTGCTTTAAATTCTATGAGTACTCCTTACCTTAATTTTATCCTTATTTTGTACGTTTATGTGGATCCCTCCGTTAGGGATTCATTTTTCATCGCTAATACATGGCATACTATGTACGTACCTACTAATTGCGGATTCTTTGTGTCTGTTTTCCGACAGTGACTTAAGACGTACTCGTACTTAATACATATTAATTTTTCCTTTATCAAATGCATGAAAATCACATTACGAGGATTGCTAAAATATTTTCCTAAACTGAACATCTAGGCTCAAGTAAAACTCATCCTGTATTAAGAAATCGCAATGAGGAAAAAACCACCACCGATGGTTTCAAGGTCGCAATATTGAAATGATCAAGTAATGACGTTAAAACCATATACTATATTTTATGCTTGCCAGTTAGTTTCACACGACATTAGTTTTATACAGGATGGTGAGTGGAAATTGGTAACTGCATGAGATGAATGTATTTCTCACGACTAAAGTTTCCAGGATTTACATCTGCTTCAGGTCCAATGTTTCCTATCGAAATCGTTCTGGCTACAAGCTGATACTTCTGTGGAAACTGGTCCCAATAGAAGTGTATTCCGTCGAAACGAAATGTGTTCGTCTTTTCACACCATGATAGAATACTACCTAATAACGTAATGTGCAATTATATTGATGTACCTCAACTGATACGTATTATGTCAAACCTGAAACAGTTTCGTTTGCAACGTTTCTCGGAACTCGAGTAATTAAATAGCCTCCATTCTAATGAATGAGTACGTACATTTTTGTTTTCTCTCTTTACCCCTCTGTTGATCGTGACCTCCTGAGTTTCTTGGACAAGCCGCATTTCATCATATAATCCAGAGTTCGAGCCAATGCTTAGTGCAAGGCCTTTATCTACAGCTACCAGAGGTGAAATTTTTCTCGGTCATGTTTGTTGGGGGTCTTGGGGGATCTAAAAGGAATCGTGATTGTAGTCCTGAATCGTCAGCCTGGTGATGACATGCATACGTACATGTTTGCACATGGCGGCCTACTTTTACATTTAACCCTACCTTTGCCTTAGGGGGGACTTGAACCCACATTTGTAGGTTAGCATACAAGCGCATTACTCACTCGGGCTAATCCGTCTAATACGGTTCTTCAGTTGGTGAAATTTCAAATGGTGGACGGTGGAATCCAAACTTTCTGTGCAATTAACTTTTGATCGTGGTGCGTTCACGAAATTTTATGCCACGAGATAATTATTTCATTCATTGAGGTTCATCAGTTGGCACCCCTGGACAGTTCTCTGACTCACCATGTCGATCGTACCTCGGTGGATTTATTATACCCGTTGTTGCAGCCGTGGGGGGTACAAACATCCGAGACGCTTGAGACGCTCGCGTCGCTAGTCGTGTGAAATCGCTGATATAACGATTCCCGACCTCGGAGACTCAAACGTGACTCCTCATCTGAATTGGTGTCACGGGTTTACGTCCCCAGAAACGGTTTTAGAGGGTGACTTAATGCCAACAGCAGCCCTTCATTCCCGAACGGTCACGGATTTTAGCCATTTAGGACGAGGGGAGTCGCGTACAAGCTGGTTTTTTTCTTGTGTCAGTTTGCATTTGTGGAGGCACGCGCTCCGTAATTAATTTTAATAATTGTCGCGGAAAATGGTACGACAACTCTCATGTAATGGAAAAAGGGACCGAAAAGTTGCGACCTCTCGGAAAAAAGGAGTTGTCCGGATAAAATTTCTAGGTAGTGAGTTGAAAGAAAGAGTTTCTCACTTTAATAATGAGCGCTTGGAACGAATTTATGAGACATATATCTTCCATGTGGTTTTATTGTTTGTTCTCTGTCATTGTTTTTGCTGAGGTAATAAATGTTTGTGACGGTGTGCGTCGCGTTGCTTGAAATAATTAGAGAATTAAGAAAAAAATAATTTTGGGTATTTATGCGATTCAGTTTTATTATCAGTTTCAGCAGTTTCAGATTAAAACTTTCTTTTACAAAGCTCCGGCGAAATTAGTTCTATATTGTTTAATTATTTTGGCTCGCACGCATTAATTCTTATTTTCCGGTGATTTCTCATAGTAAAATCTAGTTTCCTTAGGTCTATGAATAATTTAACTTTGATTAAATAGTTTAATTTTTTGTTCGACATTAAAATTTACGTCCGTTCAAATGATTGATTCTTACGCTCCAATTCTCCCTTTACATATAATGATGGTTAATCATATCATTACCGAAACCATTCTTTGTCTAATTTAAGCTTTAATTATTGGAGGATCAAATCGCGGCGCAATTTTTGATGACATAATTTTCAAAGTGACCGACGCGTCAAGGATGAGGGAGAAATCATGTTGAGAGTGATAGCACTTGCATATTTAGGTAAGGTTGTGGTACAATAAGTTGCCTAGGTACGTATTGTGGACGGCGAGGCTGTTGATAATAAATTGCTCGTGCTTGTTGGGTCCCGAAACTAGTCTAGCGATGAGCTGACTGTAATGCCTTTAGGTATACAAACGAGTGGCTTTAAAATACTTTACTCTGCATTACTCTACTTTGTCTTGGTAAACTATCATTAGGTATGGTAAAGTAATATAAACAGGTTGTATATTTAGCGACTCAACTTGATATTTTATTAAACACATTTCATTTCAGGAGGTAATAAAACTAAGTTAATATAAAATAATGATAGCAGATTAGTCTGCCAAGAGTACCTCTTTTTGCCCCTAGCGCGGTTGCTAACAGTTATCGTTCGTGGGAAAATTGAAATCTTATATCTGCTAGTTCTACACTCAAATCTCTCTAATATTATTGCTATGGTCTCTCGTACCGTATTACGATGGGGCTAATAATACGGATCATTATTGAAGAGATCTGCTTCCAATATGCAAATGGTTTCATCTGTAATTTAACTTTCTCTCCGTGCGTGACTCCTAACCTAGCTCCTCTGATAAACGAGATACGCTACTAAATTTATCATAAAAACGTTTTGAAAATCTAGATCTACTGCACGGAGCTGTAATTGGCTAATCAATCCCACTTCATCGGAATACCATGGTAAACTAGCAGGATACCATTCTAAAGGAGGCTCAACTAGCGGAAGAGAGCACTTTTCTTCAACCTTTTCGTGACAATATTGCAATACTCTTCCAATAAATATTATTTTTTGCTAGTTTTTCCACCTATTTCCGGCGTAAGAGTTATTGTCGTAGGTTTCACTGAGGAAGGGTGGTGATTATGGATAATGCTGACGTACTTAATCGAGTCTATACTTACGGTATAATACTCTGTATTTGTCGATGCAGTTGGTATTTGGGAGTTCACTAGTCCTATTTCCAAAAATTCATCGCTACACACTTCTTTAATTTTAATTATAATATCCTTATGGTGCATGAAGGCTAAGTGCTAATTTTTCCTTATATTCAGGACTGCATTTATATTCAAGTTCTGCGGTTTCCTAATTGTTTTATGGCAAAATTAGAAATACCAGAAAGTTACTTTTTATAATAATTTTCCTGTAGACGTATCGAGTTTTTACAGTATCGATGCAAAGGTTCCACGACCGCCAAGAAAGATTCTAGAAGGGTCCTTTTTCCCCCTGGAATATTTCTGTTGGTCCATGGCTTCTTTGCTGATCGCACTTTTTTTACATCCACGACAATGTCACCGCATGTCTCACTTGAATGGTAATGAAGTTCGTAAAACACGCAATTGAATAAAACGGATGATTAGCCCCTGTTCTTGTAAATCAACGCCTCATTAAACATTGAAAAAGTTTCTTACTTTAGCAGTGGTCATGAATTGAATTATTTTATTCCCTTTTAGTGCCGGTTTATTTTAAGCTCCACCACATTTTTCTATTCACTCTCCACCCCGGGAAAAAAATTGGCGCACTTTAAAACTTAGAGGTACTTCTTAAAGGGTTCAATAATGAAATAATGGTTTTCAAAATCCGCTTTAAAATGGGTGTTTTTTTTGGAAGTGGAACTCAAAAATCAATCGACAGGTCTCCTGTTCCAATCGGAACTTGAACAAATATCGTTTCCATGGAAAGATGAAAATGTTCCTTTAATTTTCTGTAGAATTTCTTGGGTGAATGTCCCGTGTGTGTTTCTTTCGTTGTTTTCATAATTGTAGACGAAGTCATAGACCTGTGTGTATATTTTAATACTGTTGATAAAAACCAGCTGTCGAGAAATTTGGGTACGCAAAACCAGCCGATTGTGCAATTTCGGTACCCGCTGGTCGGAAAAAAAATACAGCTGGAGAACAGGCGGAAACTCAGGTTACAAGGGATAGTAAATCCAGGTTTTTTGATTCCCGTGGACGGGTTTTTTTTAAATTAATGCACAGGGTTAAAAAAATGACGTCGAGGAACAGCTTATATATGCCCCTTCAAAGGACCTTGCATTCATTTGAATAGATACACCATCGTTCAATAAGTCCCAGAACTTATTAAACGGGTTATTATTTCGGGATGCGCAAGATATAATTTACATCGGCTACCTTAGAAAGGGAAAATCTATCAATAGCGACTATTACATTGAGTTATTGATGTTTTTGAAGGACGAAATCGCAAAAAAAACCGCACATGTAGAAGAAAAAATCATATTTCGTGAAGACAATGAACCGTGCCATAGGTCAATGAAAACAATGGCCAAATTGAACGATTTGGGCTTCAGTCTGCCTCCCCACCTATCATACTCTACAGATATATCCCTCAGCGACTACAGCCTGTTGGCTGATCTCAAAAATTTGCTCCAGGGAAAAAGATTTTGCTCAAATTAGGAAGTCATCGCTGCAGCTGAAGTTTATTTTGAGGACAAAGGCAAATATTTTTACAAGCATGATATCGAAAAGTTAGAAAAGTGTTGGAATGATTGTATAGCTCTTGAAGGTGATTATGCTGATGAATGAAAATGAATTTTTCGAAGCAAATGTTGTTTACTAAGTTAGGCCCGGGTCTTATTGATCGAAGCTCGGGGCTAATTCAACGATTGGTTATTGTGTTAGCCTAATGTATGAACTCATTATCGCTGTGGTTAAGTTCGAAATTGAAGGTCTAGAAAAGTGTAGAATTTGTGGAGAACCTCCTGCTAACCCCTAGACCCGATTCTGCCCCAATCTCCGAATGTAGCTTAGTTCTACAGAAGGACCGCCCTTTGTTCGCCACTGGCTCATAAATTCATCTCGCTCGGCCATATTCCCTGGCAATTGCTCCACGAAACGGCGAGAAGGGCATGGGGAAATGTCGCCTAACCCCCACGCTTCTCCTACCCTCCGGTCTGCTTCATTGCCCTCGCTCCGTCACTGTCAAGTCCAATACAATTCAGCCGGCCAACACTTCCCTAAAACACGATTGTGTGGCTGACGACACCACGTTTGCGTTGGCGGTAGCCCGCTCGTCACTTCCATGGTTGAACCGGTGACAGTCGGATAGAAAAATATGTGCTGATTAAATTTAACCCGCTAAGTGCCTTCGATTTAATTTAATTTGTTGACCTCTTACAACTATGTATAGGAGACATTATTGAGAGTCGCCGTGAATTCGTCTTAAAATTGACAGGCGTCAGCATTCGTGGTAGGGGACGTCCGTGTTTGGTCTAGTGTATGGATATTTGTTCTGCCAAAGGCGCGACGCAAAAGGCAAGATTTATTGAGAAATATTTATTCGGTAAACATTAGATATCGAATAATTTCTTTCTCAAGACATATTTGTAAGTACGAAATAAATCTGCTGGATGAAACTAAAAATGAACTGAATTGATGACACTCCGAAATGTTTAAAAGTACACTACATTATACTACGTGATATCTTATATGATTTGAAAAAATATGAAACCTGTTTTAATATGTTTTTCAGTTGATATTGAGAAAAGCCCACATTGTATTTCTTTACAGTCCTAATATGGCCTATGTTGAACATAACTTCGTACACCGAAATAAGTAAAAGAACTACCCACAGTTATCAACACGAAAGTTTGTGATGAAAGAAGACGTTTCTTTGTTCACAAAGAATACTTTTATTACGGCCTAGGTTTCGTTGCAGCGTAACATATTCAGGTGACCTGAAGATGTTGGAGCCCGGGTCCTCCAGTTAGTGGTCCAAGCTCTATTAGGCTACCGCGTCGCCGAAATTAGTAGATCACAAATTGGGTAAGAATGTAAGTCTGTATTCCCCTAATAAATAGATAGATATTTCAAAATGTAAGTACCTACTAAGAAACAAGAATATCGTCAAAATGTTGAGATGAAGTCATAGTAGCATTTTTGTAAAGAATTTCAATTATACGAGTATTGCCTTATTCATGATGTATTGGATGTTTGAAATGCACAGGAGCAGTTTTATGGAGAAGGTGAAATGGACCGAAAGGGAAACAAATGAGGAAGTACTGGAGATGGTGGGTGAGGAGAGGGGTTTGTTGAGAGAAATCCTATGGAGGCAGGAAAAATGGATGAAAGGCGTATTGAGAGGCAGTGGAATGTGAAAGAAGGTAATAGAGGGGAGAATGTTGGGCAAGCGAGGAAAGGGCAAGAACAGGATAGGGATGTTGGACGGGATGAAGGGAGGAAAGAAGTACACAGAGATGAAGAGGGACCTGATGTAGATTAGGTTGCTGGATTGGGTTTTGTTTGGAGTTACAAAATGTTTGATTTGATAGTTGTGTCCATCCAAAAACCTACCTTAACCGCTAGATTACCTAATAATAATAATAATAATAATAATAATATGTCTTTTATTTGAAACTGTATTCTATATTCTTCCACGGTATTTCATGTCTCTACCGATGTTTACGGCAGCTAAGAATTTTACTGCCCGTGGTTCAACTTGGCTTCAACCAGTACAAATAATTCTCATACTATTTGCTGACAACTACTTTAAGTCCAGAATAAAAGCCTAAATGGAAAATTTAATTGTTTAAATAGGGGAATTATAAAGGCATAAAGTGCGTGCTACTGGATCAATTTGCGCGTTTTAAGATAATGGTAATCACCGAAATATTGTGGATACGTGGGATCACATTTCCTTGAGATTGTGCGCTTAGCAGTCAGCAAGTTCAACTCGTTTTCTTTTCCTCTACGCCCATTCCCAATTCCTAGACCGTACGCCCTAGTACTTACTACGTCGCCTAGCCCTCAGTTGCAATTTAACATCACTATTAGGTGTTTCCTTCACTTTGCCAAATATTTTTTCTACTTGATCTTACATAATAACTGGCTTCTTCTTCCTACTGGTGAGTGCCTGTTGGTATATGCATTTGGATTACCTCTAGATTGGTTTGGTCTTCTATTTTTCTACCGGTACAGTTCTAATATCTCACAGCTCTATATTCACTGTCCTCAGTTTCCTATTCACTACTAAGCTACTTTACCTTGGCTATTCACTATCCCGCTAAAAATACGCTTTAGTTGTTGATCCAGTAATCATCATCGTCTATTTTACTTCAGTGTAATCTAACATATCAAAAGATAGTACTTTTCTTCATTTATATTTTAATTGTCTCTAACTATTCTCTCTTTAACATCGTCTTAACATTCCCTTTCCAAAGATATCCCTTTTGTCCCAATCTATTTCTGTCAGTTCATTTGATGTTTCCGCAGATACCCTACCTCCTCCGTTTCCGGGAATGACATTCTGTGACACCGGCTCGTTAAGTGCCCACTAGTAATCGGACCACTTTACAGCGAACTGGCTGAGGAAGGGACGCTGCACGGGATACCTTTTCTCTGGCTTCTACCCTCGAACCTATCACGTTTGACCCTACCAGAAGCCGTTATCATTGCCTCTGCCAGTAGAGATCAAAAGGTTATCGGAGCGATCATGCTCTTCCAACAAGTCAAGGTCGTAGTCCACGAAGTGTGACTGTGCTTCAAAAACTGTTGTAATGTATTTTCTTAACATTATTAGCTATGGACTTTGATGCTTGGGATACATTTTTGCCTGTTATGTTAACTTTTTTACTGGACTGTTTATACGCCTTTCTCATTTTTAATATTTTTTGTATGCTAGGATACATGAAAATAACCTCGTCCATACGAATCCCAAATTTTAATACTGTAATAAACTCGTACATGTCAAGATTTAGGCGAGTTCCATTGTTCTCTTGATCTTTTTGTTAAAATTTATGAATAAATCCTTTTAAATTAAGTGTTGTGAAACAGAAGGTCGATTATAGAAATTGCTCTGCATGATTATTATTATTAGGTAATCTACCGGTTAAGGTAGGTTTTTGGATGGACACAACTATCAAATAAACATTTTGTGACTCCCCACCTAGCAAACTAATCTATATCAGGCCCCTCATCATCTCGGTGTACTTCTTTCCTCCCTTCATCCCGTCCAACATCCCTATCCTGTTCCTACCCTTACCTCGCTTGCCCAACATTCTCCCCTCTATTACCCTCTTCAACATTCCACTACCGCTCAATACGCCTTTCATCCATTTTTCCTGCCTCCATAGGATTTCTCTCAACAAACCCCTCTCCTCCCCCACCATTCCTAGTACTTCCTCATTTGTTTTGCTTTCTGTCCATTTCACCTTCTCCATTCTTCTCCACACCCACATTTCAAAAGCCTCCAATCTACGTCTATCCTCCTGCTTCAGCGACCACGTTTCCGCGCCGTACATAGCTACGCTCCATATCAGAGTTTTTACGAGTCTTGTCTTAACATCCCTACTCAACGTCCCCGTCATCAACTCCCTCCTCCTTGAGAAAGTCTCTACGTCCCTACCACTTTGACCGTGTTGGTCCAAAACACTTCCGAGATATGTAAACTGTTCTACCTGCTCTATTTTTTCCCCGCCTATATTAATATTTAGCTTAGCCTTTTTCTTTCTGGAAAATCGAATAACCTTTGTTTTATTAATATTGATTCTCATCCCATATTTATCGCACTGAACCTCCAATTCACTCAACAATGCTTGCAACCCCTTGGCTGACTGAGCAACTAATGCTTGGTCATCAGCAAACCTAACCGATTTTACAAATTCCCCTCCGACTTTCATTCCTACCTCCCGTTCTTCCCGTGCCTCTTTAATCATTTCCTCTACATATACGTTGAACAGTACCGGTGACAATGGGCAACCCTGCCTTACACCTCTTCCTAACACTGCCCATCCGGACTCTCCGTTCCTCTCTGCATGATAATTGCCATGATGTTCTACATCGTTGTATCGAGGTCGCGAAATGTGAAGAACGAATATTAAGGCACATATAGGGTCTACTTTAAAAGTTATGCCCATTCTATGGGAATAATTGATTTATTGATCGTACTTGTACAAGTGCTTAGAATTCTTCAGAATACTTTCCCCCTGCATCAATTCTCTTGCTTAGACGTGTCTGGTACGCCTGGAAGGCACCCTGAAACTCCTCGACGGGAATGTCTCTCAAGAACTCTATACGTACGTATCATGCTTTTGGATGTTTTCCACGGTCTTCCAATGGTTTCCTTTCAGCTCCCTCTTCAGTCGAGGAAACAAAAAAAATGTCGCTCGGAGCCAAGTGGGGACTGAAAGGCAGCTTGGGGGTGGTGTTCTGGACCAGGAAGTTGGTAACGATCAAGGACGTGTGGCTGGGGGCATGTGGCTGGGGGCATGTGGCTGGGCGCTCCATCACGCCGTGTTACAAAGTCGAAAAACACACTTCACGCGGAGGCATGTGTTTCCACTCAGACTGCTCGAAGCAAACTGGCGACCGGCTGCGCTGGAAGGGCAGACCCCCACTGCATTTCCGGACCGGTTTTACCGGGCTGCTATGGTTAGTCGTGTCGCAATAGAATGGTGCGCAAATACTTTCATAATGGCCTGTGTATGTCGCCTGTGAGTCGTATTTTTATTCGCGTAGTGCTGTAAGTGGGTGTTGCTTTTCGAAAAGTTCGGGATACCTCATTAGTAAGGTTTACTTTCGATCGTGTTGTTTCTTTATATTTTGGATGCTTTATTATACGTATGTCGCATGGATCCTCTAATGGGGTACCTGATGGTTCGTTAGATTGTGCATCATCCTCACCATGAGGCATTAAGTCTGAGATTGATTTCCTGTATCTTTCGACTTCAACTTCTCTTTACAGCTATCTTCCCCTTTTCGTCAGAACTCCCTTTGTATTTAAAAAGTTGTCTTAATTTGGCTGGCGAATTTCTTTTTTGATCGTCTCCTGTAATTAATTTCACCCTTCTAATGCTTTTCAAGACTGGATGCCTTGGAATGTTTCCGTTCGCGTTTTTTTCTTCTTCTCTGTACGATTTCCAGAAGACTTATTTCTTCCCTGGCCCTTCGCGGGAATTCATCATTGGAATTTCATCCTGACCATTCTTTTCAAAATTATTCTTCTGTTACTCGATATATTCCGGGCTTCCAGTATTTTCTTTTCAGTCGCCTTTAATTCTCATGCATCCAGACCATATAAAAGTTTTTATAGAATTAATGAAGTTATTTTTTTTTCAATTATAGTGTGCTCTTAATAAACATTTATTTTCTTAGGATGAGCGGTAGTGGAATGTTGAAGAAGGTAATAGAGGGGAGAATGTTAGGCAAACGAGGAAAGGACAGGAACAGGATAGGGTTGTTGGACGGGATGAAGGGAGGAAAGAAGTACACAGAGATGAAGAGAGACCTGATGTAGAGTCGGTTGCTGGATTGAGTTTTGCTTAGAGTTACAAAAAATATATATTTGATAGTTGTGTCCATCCAAAATCCTACCTTAACCGGTAGATTACCTAAAAAAAATCTTCTTAACTTTTATTATTTTATTGACTAATTGTTTCTTGTTTCTTCTGTTTTGGTATTCCTGCATCTTATATGACAAAATTTCCCGCTCTTGGTTTTTTCTACTCTAGTTTAATTTTCAGAATCTCTCTTTTCCTTCTACCGTTTCTTTTTGAAATATTTGTCTTTGCAGTATAATATATCTACCCCTTTTCATTTGAAGTTAATACCCCTATCATTTCTATGTTCTCTGGCAATATTCTTGTCCTCAACAAAGCGTAGCAGAGCAGACTGTATGTATTTTCTTTTAGATGAATCCTTAAATTCCATATTTACTTTGCTTAATTGAACTTTAGTTCACGATTCAAACGTTCAATATCTGCTATGGTAGTCACAATCTTTCATTCACTGCTGGATAGCATTATAACTACAATCCTTTCATCACACTGTTTGAAAATAATTCTCCGTGAGAATTCTCATGGATTAAGTAGCTTCTATAGTTCTTCTTTGATCTTCTTTTCTTCTTTGTTTTGTCCCCTATCTAAGTTGGTCGTCTTGGTGGAATTGGTCCTTGACGTTGATGAATAATCCCTGCTTTGTTCAATCCTTTTGAAAATAAGTCATGTGAAAATGATGCTCATACCCATTGCATTTTTTTCATTTCAAATTGTTTACATTCGCCCACTTATATTCTTCCTGACTAAAGAAGCATTCAGGTTCTTCTCGAAGTCCATCTATGGGACTTATAATAAATGGGAACCACCCCGATTGGTACTTACGGAATCATTTGTCTTCCTCCGTTTCACTGATTCATATTTCATTAATGTTCACCCCTCAATGAGATCATCACCTGTGAATCTTCCATTGCTTTGAAACCCTCCCTCTTACGGCTCATTTCCTCTTCAACTCCTAATGGTCTCCCCTTTTCCGCAGTTTGTATCACCCCCGTACATCCGTTTATCAAAGCTCTCAATTCTCAAAAGGATCTTTGAACTGTGTACTGCTTTCAATAGGTCGTATTGAACTCCGCGCCGGCTATTTATGGAATATCTCGCCATAATTCCTCGCATATAAGCTTCTGTTTAAAGAATTTCATTCGATCTGCCTAAAAAAAAAGAAAAATTCAGAAGGTGTTTATTAAGCATGACAAGCATAAAATGCAAATGGAGTACGAGTGTTTTGTCTGAAATCATTGGCGTATCTGATTATATTGATTGTCTTAACTCGTGCGCCAACTCAATATTCAGCACTCTTTTTGGCGCTAATTTTCAAGTGGTCTGAACGAATTTAATGAAATTCCAAGGAATATTGATACATATTGAAACGTATCCAATGCGGTTAAATATTATGTATTTATGCTGGCGGCGTTTAGGAATGTCGACGGATTGGCGTAAAATCCAAAGCATGCGACTTTAATAAAAGTTTTTTTGTAATATAGGTTGTTACTTTGTTAATATTATCTTAGGTGAGGCAATTGCAAGTAAAGTGATTCTGTGTGCTTGTGTTCATCCATAATCTACCTTATCCGGTAGATTGTCGTAAGAAAAAATTAAAATGTGGATGTTAAATTGAAGCGTTCCATAAATGAAAATGTAGGACAATTGTTAGGAGTAACCATTTTTTATATTGTAATGCTTTCTTCCTTGATGATGATGTATTACTTTTAATAAATGTTATAAATGGTTGGTTGATTGAGTACTTTATCATTATTAACTTTATCGATGACTGCTATCACGACTCTTACTTCGAAAAAAATAAATAACATCAAATCATACGCAGGCTATAATTGTCCAGAATTCAACCGATTAACGAAATCATTTTCTTGCTCTTTTTGCGAACAAATTATCCTAAACATCTCGTTAGGTGGCAATATTCCAATTGATCTTGAAGTTGCATAATGTGTGAGTGAACGTGGTTGGCTTATGTGTTAACATGCGAGTAAGAATGTTGGAGGAATTATAGATATGCCATACAAACCTTAGCTACCAAACCTTACTGTATAGGTAAGAGATTACAACGTTTTGTATCATACGCATCTCGTAACACGCCATACGAGTGCGGTTACACCAATCCAATCCAATAGCCAATTTTTTTATATATAGCCATTATAAAATGATTTTAATTTATAATTAATATCTCAAGTAAAGGTAAAGGCTACATCATATGACGACTACAGAACAATAATTTTGATCTCCCATGCAGCTAAAGTTGTTCTGAGGAACATTAAAAAAAAAGGATAGAGAGTAAGGCAAATGATTACTCAGTGGATGATTAGTTTGAGTTTAGGAAGCGGAAAGGTACGCGTGATGCCATTGCAGTAATGAGATCACTAATCGACGGGAATATTAAATACAATCTGGACGTTTTTTGCTCTTTCGTGGATATCAAAAAGGCGTTTGATAGAGTGAATTAGGAAAAACTAATGCGTGTAATGCAGAGAACAGGAATGGATTGGGGGAACAGGAGACTGATCCGTAACCTGTACATGTCTCTGACTGCTCAGGTGTGAGTGAGGAGAGAGGAGTCCGGATGGGCTGTGATAGGAAGGGGTGTAAGGCAAGTTTGTCCATTATCACCGGTGCTGTTCATCGTATATTTGGAGCAACTGATTAAAGAGCCATGGGAAGAACTGGAGGTAGGAATGAAAGTCGGCGGGGAGTTAGTAAATCAGTTAGGTTGGCTGATGACCAAATTTTAGTCTGTCAGTCAGTCAAGGGGTTGTAAGCACTGCTAAGTGAATTGGAGGTTCAGTGCGATGGATATGGAATGAGAATTAATATTAATAAAACAAAGGTAATGCGATTTTCCAGGAAAAAGAAGGCTAAGCTAAACATCAAAATAGGAGAGCAAATTCTAGAACAGGTAGAACAGTTTACGTATCACGGAAGTGTTTTGGACTAACACGGTCAAAGTAGTAGGGACGTACGGAGAATTATTACGCTAGGCAAGGAGGATTTCACAAGGAGGAGGGAGTTGATGACAGGGACGTTGAGTTAGGATGTCAAGAAAAGACTTCAAAACTTTGGTATAGATTGTAGCCATGTACGGTGCGGAAACATGGTCATTAGAGCAGGAGGATTAACGTAATTGTAGGCTTTTGATATGTGGGTGTGGAGAAGAATGGTGAAGGTGAAATGGACCGAAAAAAACAAATGAGGAAGTACTGGGGATGGTGAGTGAGTAGAGGGGTTTGCTGAGAGAAATCCTACGGAGGCAGGAAAAATGGATGAAAGGTGTGTTGAGCGGCAGGGGGATGTTGAAGACGGTGATAGAGGGGAGAATGTTGGGCAAACGAGGAAAGGGAAGGAACAGGATAGGAATGTTGGACGGGATGAACGGATGAAGGAGGTACATAGAGATGATGAAGAGGGACCTGATGTAGATTAGGTTGCTGGATTGGGTTTTGTTAGGAGTCACAAAATATTTATTTGGTAGTTGTGTCCATCCATAAACCTACCTCAACCGGTAGATTACCTTATAAAAGTAATAATCTCAAGGAAAACATTTAGTTAGCATAAACTTATGTCTTAGAAAATTCTCCAAAAATAGTGCCACTCCAATCATATCGGGACAAATAACAAATGAAAACAAATTATATCAATGAAAACTTAACGAATACCAAATAAGTGTACCTCATAAAAAATTAAGTTTGTTTTTTGCAACTAAGGGGACGAAATGAGAATCAAGGTGGAATTCTGAAGAGCGTGGCAGGAATAGACGCCATGAGGAGTTTGGAACGGGAAAGAGTCAGGGAGATGTTTCATCGTAGGTTGTTCGAAGTCAAAAGATTAATGAGCATTTTTTGGATTGGGTGGCGAGGGGTGACACAATGAAAGAGGTCATTTAACCATATCGTACACAAAGGCACTCGTAGAGGGAAAAGGGGAAGAAGTTCAGATGACCTACAATTACTATTGACGATTTTTATGAAAAGATTTTTATCATAAAAGGCACGGCGGTCATTGAGGGAGGAAATACCGAGAGAAGACCTTATAGGTTGCAAAAGCGTAAATGATCGTGGCGAATAATAGAGTGAAAGAAATTCATCGAGCGCTGAAGTAGTCTGAAAGAAGTGGATGGGGTATTGGTCCAAATTTGGGAACAGTATTGAAGGACAGTAGACACACGGACAAAGAAAAAAAGTGCGGAGCGCTGGATAGTTGGATATTTTACCCTGCCGATAATTAAAGCACACAATGGAGAGAGCTTTTAAGGGATAATTTATGATAAGGTCTTTTTGAGTTATGGTTATTGCAATTATCCGATTATAAAATTTATTATGTCATATGCAAGAAGTGATTTATGGAAAGTGAAAAAGAGATTATTTTTTAGCAGGATTCATATTTAGGCACCAAGTACGAGTAACAGCCGCTCAGCAATTGTGTTGGGAGCATTTTTCAAGTTAATGATGCCATCGATAGAATCAGTTAGTCGTGTTAGTTAGGCTTTGAGAATGAGGGTCGAGAAAAAATTTTCCCATTACACACAAAAAAATTCAATATTGCACGATCATGGCTTCAATGCTGCGGATTATCATCAGGTGCCATGCTTGAAAAACATATTTTGGCCGTGCAATATTACATCTTTTAATGTGGAATTTATATATATATATATATATATTTTGGTAACCTACCGGTGAAGGTAGGTTTTTGGATGGACACAACTATCAAATAAACATTTTGTAACTCCAAACAAAACGCAATCCAGCAACCTAATCTACATCAGGTCCCTCTTCATCTCTGTGTACTTCTTTCCTCCCTTCATCCCGTCCCCAACATCCCTATCCTGTTCCTGCCCTTTCCTCGCTTGCCCAACATTCTCCCCTCTATTACCTTTTTCAATATTCCAATACCGCTCAATACGCCTTTCTTCCATTTTTCCTGCCTCCATCGGATTTCTCTCAACAAATCCCTCTCCTCACCCACCATCTCCAGTATTTCCACATTTATAATAGTAAAGTTTTTTTCTCCACCCTCATCATGATGGAATTCTCTCTAGTTAAGCCTGAAACTGTTAAACTTTAGGGTTTTTAAGAGTTTCAATCATTTGCACTTTAGGGTTCATAAAAAATTCAGCCTAAGACGGTAATTGTCCGCTAATTTCTAGAAGGGCTGCTAATATAAGGTACCCACCCTGTAATTGCTCCAATATTCTTCGGGCTATTTCTAGTAAATGAAAGCACAGGCAACGCAAGAATTTCAAAAGTTTTTTTTTTCGCCAGTCAATGGGAGTAATTTGCCACCACAGATCGCCATGGTTGATTCGTTCGTTCCCTGACTGTTCCCGGGATATCTCTATGAGTAGTAAATTTTCCACGAATACCACTTGTTTCATATGACCCAAATTTCACCCGTTTGTGCACGCGTTCATGTTTATTGCCCTTTTCCCTGAGCTCTTAAGGTGTTGTTATCGTCGGCAATTTACGGCGCATTCTTGTGGAGTCTTATTGATTCGCCCTCATGTGCAATGGCATCCTGAAGTGTATATTCGAAATGCCTGCGCATTAAACGTAATAAAATGTCCTCATTTCGCAAATTGCTTTGCCGATTTCATGATTCGATGATTCCGTATCTTTGCGGGAACCATACACTTGTATTTATCTTTTCCCAGAATGCTAGAGTAAATAATGAAATTTATTTTTCAATTTTTTAGTCAGCGGCAAAAGAAATATTAGGCATAGCTAAATGAAAATTAAATCATCGTTCACATTTAAGGTTAAATAGGGAGTTTGCGGTCTTTGTAAAAATTTGTTATTTTCCCTCTTCACCCCCCTGTTCACTTTCAACTAGAGGTCGCAACGCTGACTAGCGACCACAACTGTTTCTTTGGTATTCTAAAGAATGGGCTGTAATAAGTCTTCACTCTTCGTTATTAAATAGTGCAAGTAACAAAATATAAAATGTATTTTATATTTGGCTTCAGCGAATTACGCTTGTCTAAAAGCCTTTCAAATGTTATATGAATCCAGTGGCAGTTCAAAGACTTTGTTTGATGAAAAATGTATGTATGCCTAGAATTTTTAATTAATTTTCAATGATAAACTAAATATTTGCAATTTTCCAGAAAAAAAAGGCTAAGCTAAACAGTAAAATAGGAGGGGAAAAACTAGAGCAGGTAGAACAGTTTACGTATCTCGGAAGTGTTTTGGACCAACACACTCAAAGTAGTAGGGACCTAAGGAGAAGAATTGCGCTAGGCAAAGAGGTTTTCTCAAGGAGGAGGCAGTTGATGACGGGGACGTTGAGTAGGGAGGTTAAGAAAAGACCCGTGAAAACTCTGATATGGAGCGTAGCTATGTACGGCGCGGAAACGTGGTCGCTGAAGCAGGACGGTAGACGTAGATTGGAGACTTTTGAAATGTGGGAGTGGAGAAGAATGGAGAAGGTGAAATGGACCGAAAGGAAAACAAATGAGGAAGTACTAGGGATGGCGAGCCAGGAGAGGGGTTTTTGGGTGATATCCTATGGAGGCAGGAAAAAAGGAGGAAGGGCTTATTGAGCGGCAGTGGGATGTTCAATAATGCCACGTATTAGAGGGAAGAATGTTAGGCAAACGAGGAAAGGGCAGAAACAGGATAGGGATGTTGGACGGGATGAAGGGAGGAAAGAAGTACACAGAGATGAAGAAGGACCTGATGTAGATTAGGTTGCTGCATTGGGTTTTTTTTGGAGTTACAAAATATTTATTTTGTAGTTGTGTCCATCCATAAACCTACCTTAACCGGTAGATTACTTTATAGTATAATAATAATATCATTTTCTCTCGAATATCCTTTTTACCGAACTTGCTTTCGAATAATCAGTCCTTTTTCAAAGTGACTAAGTAGTGGAAGCCTGGGAGGAAAATATGATGAGACTTGTGCCAGCTATTTTTAAACCTATGACGTCAACGTTCCACATTGCGCACGCAAGTGCCTTTATATCTTCCGAAGGCGTCGCCTTCCACCCCTCGCCGTGTCGTAATTATATCGAATTCCGTTTTACTTTCCATTCCCCCTTCCCTCATTGGCCATAGTCTTTGTTCCCAACCCCTTTACTATGTCCTCCCTTTTGACTCGGAGTGCATCGCCCTTCTCGTAGGGCCATACCCTCTTTGATCCAACCCTCCTCCCCTCCCCGTCGTGGTCCTCGGGAGTTGATTCACTCGGGCGGAGTAACAATGAGCGAAGGCCGCGACTGTGCTTGATCGGTGGCTAACAGCGGTCGGCAGAGTACAAGCCATCGTTGGTAATTGAGCTCTTTTCTCGTACTGCGACTGCATAGGAAGCGCGATTATCCATTGTCTCCACCGCGAATTACGTTAACGGTTGTCATGTTCCATTTTCCCCAATCGATTCATTTAACGGTTCTCCCCTCCCTTTTCCCGTATTCAATTGTTTCCATTCGCTCAACAAAGATCGATTTGTTTCGTCCATGGACGTAGCTTGTATCATGAGAACTGGCATGGACGTGCGAGGGGCGAGTGGGACTATCAGGGTTTTCGTTTTGACGTGAGTGGGCGAATACAAAAATCTTAAGCCCTGTCGGTCACCCAGAAAGTTAGGTGGCTATTTGTACTGCTTCGCTCTCTTCTACCCAAGACTTTTCTTTCTCGCGAATAGTTTATCAACTGTGGGCTGTGTGTTTGCCAATAGTAGCTTACGAGAAATGCACGAAAAGTGTTGGTAACGGAAATGTCTGACACACCTAGTATACCATTGGGAAGTATGGAAATGTCTGACGCACGTAGTATACCAATGGAAATTAAAAACGTTAGGGTTGTGACATGCACATTTCATGCGGGAATTTCTTTAAAAGGTTTGAGGGTAAAAAATAAGAGAAATTTTACATTTCCACACACACTTAATGTTCTACGACCATGGTTTCGATGCTGCGCCTCATCATCAGGTTGGAAGTGTAAAGTTTCCCTTATTTTGTACCCTCATCATGAAGGAATTCCGCAAAATTAAGCCTGGAACTGAAAACTTTTAAAGGTTTATTCTGTAGGAAGAATGTCGTCTTATTGCTGTCGGTGATTGGTAGATACTAGGTGCTAGGTAGCTGTTGAGGAATGAGTTGGTCATGAAATAGGGTTTAATGAATTGAATATAGGCAAATGAGGTATATGTGCCTTTCGTTGGTGTTTAACTTATCAACAGATTCGATTTGAGTGGAAAGGAAAACATACGAGAGGAAGTGTGAAGCCGAGAAAGTAATTTGGAAAAGTAGTCGGAAGAGACTCAAAAAGAGGAATATGTAAAATATCAGGGTCCAAGCAAAATTGCCATGCGGTGGTGGGATGGCAGAATAAAATAGCATAAGTGAGTGATACAATTTAAAAATTAGACTTATTTGGTTATGCGTAATCAATTTGGAGTAATTAGACAGTAATTTTGCGCAGTTTTTCTTTTGCCAACTGTTTCACACAGCTTTATTGTCGAGGCACAATTATCTTGACCAGAAGAACGCAGTGTCTCCTTCCATCGGAAAATAAAAGCTTTGGAAAATTACAAATTGTCTGATTCTCAATAATGGATATTCCATAAAGTTAAGCCAGAGAGAGGTATAGGTGAGTTATGTACCGTAGACGTTACATACAGTCGAATAATATTTTATAGCGAGGTTTGATGTTTACAATTCGCTTTCACGTAGCTTTTTGGCTCATCGTGGCTATAAGGTATCACATTAAACTCCCTCATCGCATTAAATGCATCGTAACCTCGCACAGTCCTAGTTACGGAGCCTTCGTCGAACGTACTCAATCTCAGCATATATTTATTTGCCTGCCATATCAAAGGTTTGAATCTTTGTGCGTCGACACACCCCCTTTCTAACTCACCGGCGAAACCTCTCGTATCGCCTAGTCTTTCACTCTCGTCTTCGTCGACTTCGATCTCACTCCACGTCCCCGTCTCTACAACTCTCCCCTCCAGTCTGAATGGCAAACGGATTATGCTTATATAGAGCTTTGACCCCTTTTTCCATCACCCAGCTTTCCTCTCCCACCCGTTTGCCTCCAGCCTTCAATCGGCTAATGTGGATTCATCTTTCGCTCCTTTAGACTACTTAACAGGTGACAGTATGATTCGCTTTAGTAAAGTTGCTTTCAAGAGAAATTAAGAGGAAGAGCAAGAGAGAAGAGGCTCAAGTCTTAAGATTGAGAGCCATAGAGGAGAAAGTAAGAGGCGTCTTCACTGGTATCATAGGGGTGGTTGTGACATTGGTGTTCTTTTGGTGCCCCTTGCTATTATTGCCTTTGTCACCGTTCCACTATTCATTTTATATTAATTGAAATTCATATATCAACACGGCTTATTAGGGGATTCAGTATGTCTTAGCCAATATTTTGGGGCAATGAATAAGATGGGAATCGTCGATCCCTTTACATTTTCTCATTTTGGCAGATAAGTTTGATTCTTAAGGATATTCAATCTTTATTTTTTACTTCATTTGATGTGAATGTTGCAGGAGCGCTCGATTCCTTACTAACCAATACCATTTCTCTTGCTCTCAGCTCGTTCTACCCGCTTACACTCTTCATTAATTCGAACACTTACTTGTCACGTGCGAGTGGGACGTTCCGTTATATTGTGTAATTAGCACATCTCATTTTTCTTAGTGAACTCTCAGTTCGTGTAGTTCTGTTCCCTTTAGTGTTTCGCATTCCCGTTGCCTTTTCTATTTATCCGTCTGGATCGTCAATTATTAATTTCGCTCTCCATTTAAGCATCAGCAGCATCCACTAATCAATGCATTTTCAGTTGTAATCTGGTAGGACCATAATAAAGGTAATCATTTGCAATTTTTCATTTTCTTAGTTTTAATCACGGATGGTTTCGAAGTACTGCTGTATTTTTAAATTCATCAAAATGATGTAGCAATGATGATGATATTACATCAAAATAAGGCAAGAAATGGCAAAAACAAAACAAGGAGAGAACCGCAGGTGTTTTAGTTTCTGTTACAATTATCCATCCGTAGAACCAGGTTTTCGAGTCTCTTATTAACAACTTTAGCTGAGTGGAATGTCAAACTTATTGTTCTGTAGTCCCCACATGAAGTCGCCTTTATCTTTTTCGAATTAGGAACTAACACTCATCTCACAAAGTCTTCCGGCCAGATTCCTTCCTCATAGATACTACGGATCAGTCCATGTAAACTCATCCTCCCACATTTTCCTAAACATTTCAATAGTTCCGCAGGAATTTTGTCCACCCCCACGGCCTTATTTGATTTCATCTCCCTTAATGTCCTTTCTGTCACTTCCTCGAGTATGCTTGGACCTAAGCTATCTTCATCTTCGTCATATTCTCTTTCTATGTCTAAGCTTGTTGAAGCTATGTCGAAGTTCTTTACCACACAGTTCTTCCGAAAATTTCTTCCATCTATCTCTTTCTCTTCACGATAGTGTTTTAATATTCTTGTATAGTGCACCAATTTCACCCTTCCTCTGTAAACTTTCCATATCCTCGCACTGCGTCTCCTACCACGCTTCCTATGCTCTATTTGCTAACCGTCCCAATTTATTATTTAACTCTTTGTGCTTCCTTCTCCCTAACTCTATGTTTACATTCTTCCATTTCCTTCTCTCATTTATCTTTCTAATCATCTCAACCGCAATTCATCGTTTCCTTGTCCTTTTCTTCCTAACACTTACTATAATTTCTTTTGCAGCTTCTAATATCCCTTTTCTAATAATTTCCATTTTTCCTCGATAGTTCTTCGCTCTTTACACTCATCCATGAGTTTCTCCACAGCCTGTTGATACTCCTATCTTCTCTATCTAGTTAATGCTTCTAAATTCCATTTCCTAACCCCACTGCCCTGTCTCATTATTTTGAATCGGATGCTACACTTCATTAGCAATAAATGGTGATCAGTGTCCGAATCGGCTCCCGGGAACTGTCGCGCTTTCTTCAATATGTGCCCAAACATAATATAATATAACCGATACCTTTCTGAGTCACCTGGCATTTTCCATGTATACCTACGCCTTTTGTGGTGTCTAAACCATGTGTTGGTTAAGAGTAACCCCTTTCTCCTGCAGAGTTCAATTTCTTTCTCCCCGCGGTTATTCCTCGTACCTAAACCGTAGTTCCCCACCTCATCACCTTATTCCTTCGCCTACCATCGTATTCCTATCCCCCATCACGATCAACTATATTCATGCAGGAACACACGCGATTATATTATCTAACTCATCGTACATCCTATAGACTTCTTCCTCCTTGTGGTTGCTCGGTGGCATGTATACCTGAACAATGATCAAGTTCGTCGGTTCTGCTTTTATCTCTACGAGTAAGATTCTATCAGTTGCTTGCTCTATGTTGACTACGCATCTTCCTACCCCTTTATTTAATATTACGGCAACCCCTCGTTGGCTCTCGTCCCCGCCGCTGTATATCACTCTATAATTGTCACTCAAGTAATCCCCGCTATACTTCCTTCTCACCTCGCAGAGACCTAAAATATCTATATATCCTCTTTCAATTTCTCGCCTAATGTTCTCTAATTTTCCTGTCCTCAAAATTGTCCTAACATTCTTACTAATTTGATCTTTTTCTCCTGGGTCTTCTGGCCCGCTCCTGTCGATTTTCTCTTGGCGTTCGTGGGATGACGACCGCGGAAGCCTCGCCTCTCCCGCTTCCGGACACGACACACGGCCGATTGGGCCGATTCCCGCAGTTGCCAGGACTCGTATTCTCTATTGTGTCCGTTATTATATTCTTGGGAATCATAATTGAGGTTGTTTCCCGTTGCCTTCCTCAATAGTGTTTTTAACGTGACACCATCGCTTAATGGCCGCCCCACCGGGGTCAGACGCCTTTGCAGCCACCTCACTGAGGAAGAGACGCTGCGTGGACTACCTTTCATCTGGTTCCTAACCTTCGACCTATCTGGCTGGCATGGGTGAGCCTACCAGGAGCAATTATTATTACTCCTCCCAGCTCAGCTCTAGGGGTCATCGGATCGCACAAGCCCTTCCACCACGACAAGGCTGTAGTCCGGGGGGGGGGGTCATCAATGTTTATGCAAATTAGAATAAATAGTTTGAGAAAGTGTTATTTTTGTATTAATTTTTCAACATTTCGGTTACATGCTTTTTTAATATAGTGTTCTTCTAGGGACTTAAGTATTTCATTGGCAATGAATGTTTATAACATTCTAATATAACTATTAGCGACTGCGGAGATAAGGTAGACTGACTAGCCTGGTCATAAGATTGGTTTACACGATGGTGGCTCCTGCCACTCTTCTTAGGACTTTTTTTAGCATTATAGTATCTTTTTAGTGACTCTGAATGGATGTTCCGTACGTGAAATTCAGTAGGAACGCTAGAATAGAGGAGAGGTAGAGATTATGGACCGCCCACCTACACTTTACCTGCATCCTGCGTCTGCATCCTCGGTATCAAATGACTTGCATACGATAAAGAACAGGGGAAATGAAAAGTTCACGATATTTTCGACAGAGAAAATCTTAATCTTCTTAATTAATTCTTTAATCAAAGGGCTATTTCGTCAGAGTATTCTGATGAAGTTTAATTAATTACACTATGGCGAAAAGAATGCCATTCTCGCCGTTAAAATGGGGAAAACACACCGTTGCGTTGGTATTTTCCAGTTAAAATTACGAGGAATAGAATGTGAAACACGAAGGCAATATCATAACCAGCTCCTGTCGACGCTGTAAAGAAAAAAAATCACCGTTGCGTAGGGAACCATCTCTGGAAAATTGGCCTCCCCATCGGAATATTGCTGATTACGTCGTAATGTTGTGGACGTGGAGAACTTTTGCCCAGTAGTCTTCCCTACTTGTTTAGTTTGCATTTTTTTGTTCAAAAATTTGCCTTACTCTTTAAGCATCATCTAGTAGACGGCAGCACACTCCCTCATATGTTACCCGTCGTTTTTTTTCCGTTTTCGGAACGGAGAGCCTCTTATCCCTGCCCCTCAATGAGCGCCCCCGACGAAAAATAAAAGAATGCCATTTTCTCACAGCCACCCCATTGCTGAGAACTTACCCTCCACTCCATCCCCCACCCGTTCCTTAGACGGTCACATATATATGTATTTCTCCCCTGGTCCGCACGGTAGTATCCACCCACTCTGGAGAAACGGTTCTCTCCGCTCCCGCGGTGATAATTTTCCCTTACGGGCCACGGTCGCGTCGTTTCCCCATGGTTTTTTCCTTAGTTTCCCTTTTTTCCTCCCTCAAAAGATATCGTTTCCGTCGGGTTGAAAAAAAATGCGACGCCTTAATATAGCCTCATGCATGGAAATATCCCGTGGAAATTGGGTGGCACGTCATCTTTCCTTTTTCGTTTTTTTTGCTCCGGCTCCTGGCGTATACTTTTTTTATTCTTATCCTTGCTCAGGAAATACGTATAAGAGGCTATATTTTTTCTTCCCTTTTGAGGTCCCTTTTCGGCGAGGAAAAGAAATATGGCTGAAGTATCTCCGACAAAGTTTGTGTAATGCACTCGTCAATAGCCGAATGCATAGCAGTAATGCTTTTTTCCGTGAAATGTTTACCTTCGTAAGCATAGTGCAGTCAATTTAACGCCATGTTTATTCCTCCTGATATACCTCGTCTCGGCCTTAAGATGAATGTTTATATGCCGATATTTTGTTCTTTTTTCGTCTTTTTAATTGACTAATATAACTCAGTTTTGCTCCAATTTTCACCGCGAGAGTGATGTAGAAATTTTTCGTTTTTAATTTTGTATCCTATAATCCTTAACAGCACTCATGATTCACCTGTATACCTTTTTTTCATGACTGAACCTAATAACACCCCTGGGTAGCACAGGTGTACCTATCTTAACGTACTTTATCATTTTTTACCAGTCCGGAATTTCCTCGTTCGAATTTTATGCTCTATTTTCTCTTCAAGAGAAAGTTTGCTATTCCACCCATATTTGATATTAAACCTTTAGAATTTCAAAAACAGATTACACGTAATTTTATTCCCTCTTATTTGACGGAGGACGATTTAACTGAGTTAATTTTTTTTTCTAGCCTCCACAAAGTCATAATGTCATTGGTGATTCTAAAACGACATATTTGGAAAGTTGTTAACGATAAAAAGAAAATTATATTTTAACTCGTGTTTAACCTAGTTTAGTCCGTCGACTGTATTTGAATTTTCATTTCTTTAAACGAAATTCTAGGGAATTTGCATGTGTCTAAAATTATATGCTTCCGCAGTATATATCAACATATTATAATAAATTGATTGATATAATTATATTACTATTATTAGGTATGATGTAGAGTAGGTTGCTGGATTGGGTTTTGTTTGGAGGTACAAAATATTTATTTGATAGTTGTGTCCATCCAAAAACCTGCCTTAACCGGTAGATTACCTTATAATAATCATTAGGTAATCTACCGGTTAAGGTAGGTTTTTGGATGGACACAACTACTAAATAAACATTTTGTAACTCCAAACAAAACCCAATCCTGCATCCTACTCTTCAAAAAGCCCCTCCTCATCTTTGTGTACTTTCTTCCTCCCTTAATCCCGTCCAACATCCCTAGCCTGTTCCTGCCCTTTCCTCGTTTGCCTAACATTCTCCCCTCTATTACCGTCTTCAACATCCCACCCGCTCAATACGCCTTTCATCCATTTTTCCTGCCTCCATAAGATATTTCCCAACAAACCCTTCTCCTCACCCACTATCTCCAGTACTTCCTCATTTGTTATCCTTTCGGTCCATTTCACCGTCTCCATTCTTCTCCACGCCCACATTTCCAAGGCCTCCAATCTACGTCTTTCCTCCTGATATAAATATAATTGATATTACAATCAATATACTAAGTCCTTTTTCTGTAACAACGTGTACGTAAAATTATAGAGTGAGGCAACATAAATTCCTTTTTTAAAGGGATTTTGCTTTGTAAAAAAGGAAATTATGTTTCCACACCCTGTATTTACTCATAGTTCATACATTATTCAAATTACAAACCGTTACGCTAAAATAGGATCTTCAGATGCGACATTGGAATTTCGGTAGCCAATACAGAGATTTTTTAATTCGATTGGTGTATTTCATTATTGGCATGCGTTAATAATATCTTTCAATGACCATTCTTAAATAAAATGCTTCATTCCAGGCGTAGCGTAAAGTGTAGTCTCTGCTACCCGCTGTGTTTTTTTCTTTTGCATGTTTGACATATCTTAAAACTGTGTAATTTCGTAATGCATTGAATTAATTTGCGTCAAGGTTATGGTTTGAAAATCGATAGTTTTAGTTGAGAGGATTGTGCTTTCACCATTGTTAAGCCTTTGATTATCTCTGCCTGTCCTAAATGTGTGACTCGCATCCCTACTGGTGATCGCGGCGGTGCGAGTCTCACAGCTGCAAGGAGAGAACGTCTGCTGCTGCATAATTACCCACTGACGCTCGACTCTTAAGCTATCATCAGGTCATCGGCGGGTGGGCCGGTTCTCCTCACGGCAGTTGCACCGAGTGTTCCAAAGTCCTTCCGCCATCACGGGTTTCAAAGTCGATTGATAAGATTTTATCCCACCACTCGAGAGCTCTTTGGTTCTGTGTCACTTTTTTTCTTTTTTTCCGTCAGTGTTCCCAGACGCTCGGAAATCCGGTATGAGGCTAGAAAACGAAGAGTATCTCCGAGAATTTAGAGATCATGGAGCGAGAGCCCGTGTGAGCTGGTTATGTATAAACCTATTCCATCGAACTGCGGGATATGCATGGATGGGAAAGGCTACCACCGTATCACCCCCGAGTACTCTCTCAGCTTTCCACTCCTTTTCCTAATCCGACTAAATTTTTGGCACTGATGATCAATTAACACTCGAGATAAGAGACGCGTGAAGAGATTATCCTGGCATTAGACAATTTAATACAGTGATTTACTTATCAATAAAAATGTCTTTGAGAGAAGTGTTTTGCAAATTTGATAGCCTCAGAGGTCCTAAAAATCTATGGGAAAATAGAAATTGCGTTTTGAAATCTTCCGCGATTATAAATAAATCGCGGGGATGTGTACCACATACATAAACAAATATTCATACATATATATATATACTGTATATATACAAATAATATTGCAGAAATATTTTTCTTTGGGGAAAAATATTGAACTCAATTGTCCTACGATGAACGAATTTACTATATTCCGCTGCCTAATTTCGGGACATCCTCTCAAAATATTTTAAGAATATGGCTTTTTAATTTGAATAATGTTGGCTTGCACGCCATCTTTAGGTGAAATGGTGAAATTTTTCAGCACCACGAGCTCTACAAAACGTGAGCTTAAAAATGCGTTCACACTTCGTAGACTCAGGCTTTACGAAACGTGAAAATATCTCTGCATATAATTATAATAAAGATTTTTTTCTTTCGTAGGAAGGGAAATTATGGGACGCGACTGAAAACCCGTGTAAACACGATGTTATAACTTCTATCTTTCCCTCCCCATTCTTGTGGCTCACTATTTTTTCAGTACCTCCCACCCCCCTGCTCGCACCCCCTCTCCTCCGCTCGCACCCGATGCACGTCCTTGGGCCAAGGTCAACGCGTCCACATCTCCTCACTTCACATTCCTTTCGGAAGCGCGCTTTCGCGAGTGGTAGGTGCCCACCTACGCGCGCGCGGTCTCCGGTGTGCAAAGACGGTCGCCCCATTCCTTATAAACTCAGTCGATCGAGAGTAGTGGCTGTGCTCGGTCCCATAACGCTTGTCCGCATTGCCTCTTCCCCTTCCCCCATTTGAAATCCCACTCCCTGCGGGGTGTGAAAGCTCCCCGTGACCCGCGAGTAGCACAGTAACACACATTTGCATCTGCGTGCACATACACGAGCGCTGGGAGGCCGTGCGCCATAGCAGGTGTCTGGAGATGCCTGGAGGTTATTGGGAGGAGGAGAAAACTGGAGGGGTGGGGACGAAGGTGGTGGGGGAGGTTTAGAAGGAAATGGGAGGGTTGCGTGGGAGGAATAGACGGCTGACTGGTAGGATGTGTGCACAACGAAAGAACGGGCGAAAAAGGGGGCGGGGAAGGAGATTTAATTTGGAAAGGGAGATGAGTCCGTGGCACATCTGTGGCCTATTTGGCTGCGTCACGTATTCAAGGCCTGCGGGGGCGATTTTAAGTTTTGAATCCTGCCTAGTTCTCTGATCAGAAGTGAGAACCGTTAGCTACTCCCTTTGTCTTGTTCAATGGCGAACAAACGTTTCTTATTAGTTTTTCGTTTCATTTAGCAGGAAAAAGAAAATTTGAATCGAATATGCGTAGAAAAAACTAAATACCTGTTAATCTATTCGTGGTTTACCGTTTGAGGTAGGCTTTGGATTGGCACAGACTGAAGACTACTGCATTCCTTAGCTTCGCATACCAACTGTAACAGTGCATGAAACTGGAAATTTAGGAAAAAGGTGAAATTTAGATTGACTGAAATTACAAAAGCATTACGTCATAATTATAACTTAAAACACATGACCTTCCCAACTCTACTCCGTGAATTTGAATTTCGGAATATTGGAATAATCAGTTTCAATAATGATTATATGAATGATAATAATAATAATGATAATTATGCGTCTTAATTTGGGTGAGATTGAGACTAGATAGCCCCTTCTTCCGGCTAACATCGAGATAGAGCAATTTTCTTCCATTTGAAATCCATTAGGTATCTCTTGATGATTGATTCATACCAAATATTAGTTGCAGTATTGGAGTATACAAGTATGTATCAGAGTGATATATTAACTTAAAATTAACTTATCCAATAAAAACGTAATGTTTTTCTCTCAACTTTCTCAATGCATCATTAAATCTCATGGAGATGATTTATCTAATCTCATTACTCAATGTCACTTGTCTGCGTCTAAAATATCAATTACAGGGTGCGTTACAAACGTAATGCAATTATTTTTGAAAAGTAATTTATTGACCAGATTTGCACAAACACTTAAAATTCTTCAAAGTACTGTCCTTGGACCTCGACACATTATTTCCAGCGACTCTGCCATGATCGGTACGCGCCCTGGAAGGCGTCTTCGGGTACCTCTCGCAAGGTCTTCGTCACGGCTGATTAGATATATTACATGGACGAAAAACTGTTTCCATTCAGGGCTACATTAATCCGAGGGAGCAAAAAGAAGTCTGCAGGGACGACGTCAGGGCTATGGAGGGACGGGGCAACTTTGGCACCTGCTGTTTGGCCAGGAACTCGCACACTCTGAGCGCGTTGTGGCAAACACCTTGGTTACGATCTTGGAGCACACTCTCCTCATCGCTTAATCCAATCAAGTCCAACAATTGAGGAACACGAGTCACATTTTTGTCGGTTTTGCTGGTTGACGGCCGCCCAGAGCATTGTTCGTCGTAAAACTCTCCTTAAAGGCCTTTAAGCATCTTTAAACTTGTGAGTAGGACAGAGTAGAGTCCCAGTAAGGCTTACGAATCATTTTGTTAGTCTCCTCAAGAGACTTCCAGTTTAGCACAAAACTTGGTAACCACGTAACGTTGCTCGATCGTCGATTCCGTTTTTCTCGTGACACGGTGTCGCGCAGAGGTTTACAATAACTGACGTGCTGCTGCTGTAACAGCTTGTAGACCCATGCAATTTGTTTTGCAGCAAAGATTAGCTTTTCCCCCAGCTACTCCAAGTGATTTGATCTCTCTCCGAGCATTAGAAGAGGCGTGCGAAATTTAATTACATAACTTTTGGAACGCACCCTGTGGACACTTTTAATTTAACTTTTGTTTATTTTTTAGAATTAATTTTGTTGTTACAGTTCTTTGTCATTTGAACCAATGCCATACCTAAAATAGGCAGGGTATGCTTGTCTAACTTGTAAAACTAGTTTCGCTAGTTCCAACGTCAGCTGTGCGTTTTCCGTTTATATAATTGAAACGAGTCGAGTTTACGGATTAGCTCGGGATTATATTTCATTTAAATGAATGGCTATTTTTGCAATAAAAATAAGAGTTTCTGGATTACATAAAAACTACGAATGTGAGAGCACGATCGCAGGGAAATTGTGACAAACGTTTGAATTGGATCCACCAAAACAAAAATACATAATTCATGGCAAAACATTTACTTCTCTTTACGTAAGGCTAGTAAGAGAATCACAACATGTTATAGCTTATAACCCAACATCTTTAAGATTTATATAAATGAAAAAGTTACCAGTTTCACTTTAAATTACTCATAATGAGAATAAATCAAAAGAGAGATGGTACTTTTTTCCACACTTTAAATAATAAAGTGTGGAAAAAAGTACCATCTCTCTTTTGATTTATTAGAATGGATTTCCACAAAGTGAAGCCTGAAACCATCGAGTTTATCATAATGAGAAGGTTGAGCATTGCTCAGGCCTGATTGCGACATTGAATGTGGGCGAAGACGTTAAAACTTGGTTGTGGGACTTAAGTTTAGAATGTTGCATTGCATTCTATCCGTTGTAAGTATATTATCATAAGAAAGAAAAAAATATTTGGATCCACTGGCTATTGCGAATAAATATTTTGTTAATAATATTTTACTGGTGACACATAATTTGGCCCGATGAGTTTTTTTTCGATCTAAAAAAACTAAGGAACCGAAAGATAAAAATTTGTTTTACAAGAGTGTGATGGAGGGATTTCCGCTATCCGTAGACTTCCTCTCTACCACTTTTCAAAGGTTCGGCCAATTTCCATGCATCTCTTATCTCAAGTTTTCACCAGATTTATGACCATGCACGTACCGCGGTCGATTGTTGTTCGCCCCAATAAAGGGCATTGAGCAAAGAGTGTATCATAAAGTTGCAGCAGGCAAGAATTTATGGGCACTTAATATTAAAGGCGCTATTCACGTTGACTCACTGCGTCATACTATTCATCGTCATCTTTTCGTCGTTAGCTACTTCCTTTTCCGCAAAAAATAATTCTGCAGTTATCCGATTTCTTTAGAATTTACGGAAACATAATTCATGGATACACTGAATTCATAAAAATCAATCTATTACAAATATTTCGCAGTTCCTTACGAAATCCGAGCTTTAACTATTTTTGCATAGTAACTAGCGTCTACGCATTCTATGTATTTGTACGATAGCTGGTTACGTTCATTGATTGGTTTGTTAACAGGACGCTACGACATCCCTTAAGATGGGTAATAATCCCCGTTGATATTTTACAACTTGTGTCTCTTGCTATAAATGTGATTTAATAAATCCACCGATAAGGCAATGCTTCACATGCTTGTACATGACTGTATGCAATGCTCTAATGCAGATGTATTGCGGTATATAGTGAGTAAGATTATTAAGGTAAATCTATGGTTATCGGTTGTGTATCTATATGTTTTTCCAACAATATTTCTATGATTTTATAACTTCAGATATAAAAACAATGTAGACTTTTTTTAGTACATTGCTGTACTAAATTTTAACTAATTGCGCGTTTCCTTAAGACATTACAATTTTTAAGTTAGGGTCTCGTTATATACATAAAAATATATATAAAAAACACAGTAATCAACCCGAAGGTCGGTTTAGTAGGTGATGGTAGAGCTCACCCATGTACCAAGCCCGACGGCGTGTGAATATTCACACATCAGGGTAGGGGGGCCAGTTCCTTTCCCTGTGCCGGTTATGGTTTTTTCAGGAAGATCTGGTACCCGAAAAATCAACTAGCTTGGGTGGAGTCTCTGGCGAGGCTCTGGGCACCTTGCAGGTGCCTCGCCCGGGAATCGAACCCGGGACCCTCCGGTCAGTAGTCCAACGCTCTACCCACTAGACCACTGCGACCCGCAAAAAAAAATATATATATATAGATATGTGTGTGTGTGTGTATACATATGTCGCTCATTTCTAAAAAAGAAAATTCGTTCTTGGTATTGAATTCTGACTATTTAATACTTCGCTTAAATTTGTATTCCAATACGAAGTGATTTGAACTGTTTAAAAAATTTGGAACGAGTTATGATGTTTTCACTGCGGTATTAAAATAGACGAGTCGTGCGAACGAGATGTATAATGTTACAGACAAAACCTCAACCTTCCTCTCTTCTCTGAACGTTGGTGTGTGCGAACCTAAGCCGCACCACCAACTGGTCTCTAGCAGAACCTTTTTTTTCTAATAGAAGAATTTCAAATCTTATTGCCAAATTTTCTTCAGCACCGAAGGCCGCTAGGCTATTAGGATATTCAAATCCACTACTACTATCTCAGACTTTTCTTATTGATATACGTATTCAGAACGCTCGCGAAGTCATCTTTACCTCCGTTACTTTAATACGGATGTTGTGGATCGAGTAACTGCGATAACGTGGTATCTGCTCCGGGATTAGTGGAACGCCAACCCTGTGTGATAAATAAAGTTAATGCCCAAAACGTTATTCCGTAAGCTGTACACGAACAAGTAGAAGGTCTCTCGTGTTGGAGCATCGCAATCCCTTCGGTCTCATTCGGTTAAGATAAGGACCCTTTTCGGATGGTGCCTCGAGGTAAGCACTCCTATCGGACTTTCTTCTATCGGGGCAATTCCTACAAGAAATTTTCCCGGCAGAGCACTGAAACGACCTCCAGCCCCGCAATGGCAGTCCTTTCTACCCACCGTAAGCGTTAAACCAGATGTCCTCGAGTTTCCCGCGAGACAGTCGGCAGCGGTGAGGCAGGCAACTTGGTCTCCCAGCTATCTGGAGTAAATGTTTAACGGAGGCAGCAGACTTCTAGGATTCCTCTTTAATTGCATAATGCTGATAAATGCGGCTTTATAGTCTCCTCTATCATAGCTGCCTATCAAATGTACAGTCGTATTCAGATAATATTTCCAGTGCTTTGTTTCGTTCTCGAAAAGCAGGTCAATTAGCAAACGTAAGATGAAATTTAATACATTAGAATTAATAACTTCATTTGTATGTTTTTTCTTTTATTTATTTATATAAGGTATCAAGTTTCATCTTACGTTTATTTTAAAATAAAATTTACGCAGATGTTAAAACAAAGTTCCTTTTCACGATATTAAAGAACTTTCTCATCAATAACTATATCCAACTTCTTTATGATCCACTCTATATTAGCCCTGAAAAGAGCGTTTTTCCATTGTAAGTAATGACTTATAGATAATATAAAACTAATATCTCGTCGATCAACTACTTTTTAAGGTTTTAGTGACTTAATTTAAGCAATGAGAATGGTTGAGAACGATTTTAGCAAGCTTTCAAGTCCCAGGTTTCCAAATTGCTCATTTTGGATAATTGCATCGGTTGTATGGCTACTTTACTGAACAGATTTTCGATTTTCATTAAATAATTTCGCTGCATCCATGTGTCCTGTTTCCTGTTGGAGATTAAGAATATGTTAAATATGTAGTTTCCTCATCGAGATGTCTATTGGGGAATAGTGCCGTATCTTTCACTTCATTATATAACGTTGGTGTACCTATTGTGATGAGGGTTAGAACAGAAAATGCTATAATTCTTAATTCACGATGAGTGAATCACATTCTAGTCCATGCATGATTTTTATATTTATGGCTCTGGAGAATTTATCAATAACTGAAGTAAAGTAGTTTTAAAAATACTTTAAAATTTTATTACAAAATTTAGGGAGGTAAATATTGTAATTTTGCTTCTTTAATATCGATTTTTTTAATGACTAATCCTTCATTATTTTGAAATTCATAACGAACCACGAACTCAAAGTTTAGAATACTGTATCTTCACCAGAGATTGTAGGTACACATTTTATTTTCTCTTATCTGTCGGTTTTCCTGTTTGTTGATTTCTTGCATTGTTAATAAATCTCTGATGGCTCATGTTTAACCTCTCGGATTGCGGAATGCGAACTATTAAGTTTTTAACGTATATGAGTATCGTACATTTTTGAAGCTGCATTGTTAGACTGATGACGGCTAATGCATCCCATCATATGTTGAAAGCATTGAAGTATATTCCTGTGATTCATCCTGAAGATATTACTCACACTTTATGCCGATGCGATATTTATTCCATTTATCTACAACTACCTTTGAAAAACAAACTTAATGCCTGATGTGGTTGGAGACTATTAAAATTTAAATGAGAAATTTAAGGAACATCAAAAAGGATGGAAATAGGAGGCAAGGAGAGGTAAATATAGAGTTCAATGCTATCGTGGAAGGGTTAGTTAACAGGTGAATGGAAACAAGATTATAAACATTTTGTACAGTGTGAAGATGAAAATAAAGAATGAAGGAGCGGAGAATAAGACGAGTTTAGGCAGGGAAGAAGTCCTTATGACGTTTCCGAAGATATTTATTAGTTTTTATGCACTGTACGCCCCACAAATTTAATCCATATACTATCTACGATAAAATAGCATTCTTTTCTCAAATCTAGGAAGGCCCATTTATCAACCATAACAGTTTTGAGGAGGTCATGCGGAATCCTTCAATAAGTACGTAAGAAGAAGAATTACGTTAAGTAAAGAAGCGTTTCCAATGGGGAGTTGATGACCGGTCGATGAGGGAGTTGGGTAAGATTGCTAATAAAAGATTAATGAAAAGTTTGACAGGGAGAATATATTCGCAGCACGTAAACGTGGTCATTGTGGCAACAGTTCAAGCTTAAATAGAGGCTTTTGAGATATGTGTACGAAGAAACCTGGAAAACACATAGCAAACGAAATGGAGTGTTAGGGATGGTAGGGGAGGAAAAATGGCTGTTGGCAGAAATCCAGAGGAAAGAAAAGTGGATACAGAGCATATTGATTGGCGAAGGAAGCTGAAAACTGTGATAGAGAGGAGGATGTTAGACAAGCGAGAAAGAGGGAGGAAAAGAATTGCAATTTTGATGGAATGAAGGGATATAGAATGAATGGAATAGAACATATGTGAAGTTGAAGAAAATTGTATGCGGAATTGAATATGGGATTATATTATTGTGAGTTACGTGTCCTGTTACGTAAGGCTTAGAAATGTACCTGTATTTAGTCTTTGTGTCCACCTAAAACTTACTCGCTAGAATACCTAATGATAGGATAATGGATATGTCATCATAAGACGTCACAGGGAAGGATAGTATTTTATTTCCACAAAAGACACTAAAACGAACTCTTTCATTAGAACTAAGAATTCATTTTTAAATGTAATCTAATTATTTTACGCGAGCGACAAGCTCTCAGATTTTTTTCTCGTCCTTTTTTTCTCATTCCCGAAATTCTGTCATATTACGATTCACATTCGCGTTAATATCGTAAGACAAGTTACTTTAGGTGTAATTTTTTTCTTTCCCGTGTCAGAAATCGAGCATGATGAACAAGAAAATTGCCATGTGGTTTACACGAGTATATAAGCCCACTGAGGTAACCTTTCCGATAGTTGCTCAAACACTATATTTTCTGTGGAGATTCATTACACAATGGAATACATTAATGGAGACAGGACTTTCTCTAAATTTAAAATAAAAATATGGCTTTGGCAATGCATAATTAAATTAGCGGCCCTTTTAAAATAGGCTTAATTATAAATGCACAAGGGATTGAGATTCGTTAAATCCTTTTGGAAAAGATCATTATGATCTTCAGATATTTAAATGAAAATGTGGCTTGCTAACCAAAGCCGGCAGGGTGTCTCGATCCTTGGAATAAGATGGCGTCCCATAGGGTGTTGGTTCCGTACTCGACGCACTCCAGACAGACAGACACCCTTTCTTCCAAGTTACGCGGTCGGAAGGGCGAAGGTGGTTCCACCTGGCCAGCCTACCGGATCCCCAGGCCTCTTTCTCTCTCTCCCGTTTCTCATCTCAGACCAACAGGATACTGAGTAAAGGACGCGTGTCCGGTCATGTTACTCAGATGCAAAAGCTCCTTTTTCTTGAGATTTCACTCATAAGCGAACTTACGCACGGCGTTGAGGACACACAAAACCCGTAAGATCGTTACTTATGACACTTCGAAACTGTAATGTGAATCGTAAAGAAATGTTCAATTCGCAAATACCACTGAATGAAACCCACCACGTGTTTTACAGGACTGTCAAATCTGTGAGACCGATCTTGTAGTCACCTAAGATTACTTCCTAAAATGATATTAGCGACGCTAGTTAGTCCTTTTTGCAAACTTAATAGTTTGTCTTCAGCTTTCGTGTTTGCGGTAGATTGGAGTACCTGATTTCTACTACGTACGGTGGCGAAAACATACATCTGTTTATTTCCATTTAGTTGGTAGTAAATTAAAAATGTTAATTTTGTTACCACGTTTCCTGTTACCGTGCTTATCTACTGGTTTGGTGGGAATCGGCGATTGAGATTTTGTAGTAGTTTGTGCACATATTCTATTTCAAGCTTCAAAGATATAAATTTTAGTGTAGTACTGGGATAAAATTAGCTTTTTCTGATGAATTAGTTGGCAATGCCCTTCGAATATCAGAATAAATCTTGTTCGTAATCTTTTTTTCGTTTGGTTGAAAATATAAAATGAGCAATTTATGAGATTTTCATTGTAAAAGTAAAGTTTTTTTTTGAGCTTAAAGATCCAATAAAATTTTAGAATATGAAGGAAACTGCCATTTCTAATATTAGTAAATTCCACTAGTCCCAGCGTACCTCTTTTGATGGGTCATTCACGTTTTTAACCTGCCTAACAGTATAATCTATCTTCCAGCTTTGTATCTATTCTCTCATCCCTCGGCGTTCATGGCCAAGGACTCTAATGAAATGTAGTTGAAGCCAATCTAGTGCATCATCCAATAAAGACGTCCTATAATCTACCAATGCAACTGTAATAGTTTCATAGCGTCAATATCTTTGTTTGGTTTCTTCATAGCGAGTTTTAATCGGAAATTCAATAAATTTTATTTTAAAAGTGCATGAAAAACTATTTCCCCTTCTTTATTGGCTTTTCTTCACATTTTCCAGCCATGAATCTCTTTCTCTCCTCCTGTTTATTCAAATAGAACATCGATGCATTTTTGTTCGTAATATAAATTGTTTTGTATAATTTAAATTTGTACTTAGGAAATGCTTAGAAGCATACCATCGAGAAACGTTAGCTAACGTCCGTTTTGTTTATCTGATTGAATGAGGGCATTTCATTAGGTTTACTGAGATTGGCAACTAATAGCTAGTCAACCGATGCTAGTGAAATGAGACTTACTCGTGAATTCAATTTAAGGTCTTGTGGCTTGATAAATTATATAACAGTTAAATATGTGTTATTTAGAAGGTTTGAGGCTATTCCTATTTGATATTCTAATAGCGAATTGTACTTACTTATCATAGTTTCTTAACTGACTGTAACTCCCTTCGTTTTTAAAAAGTGATTAATCTAAATATATAAAATTAAACAATAACATGTTATGACACTATAGCTAAGCTATGGTGAGGAATTGGAGATAAATTTTTATTAATTTTTTACTAAAATATTAAATTTATAGTTTTTAGCCATGTTCCTCAGCTACCCTCATTTGTGCATAGCCTACATAGATTTTATTGACAGAAGTTCAATTTTAAATTGACAATCGAATAACCGTTTCTCAAATTGACGATTTTCTCGTGATTAACCATATTAGCCGTGATTCACTTCTACTTCCTGAGATTGACCGACAATGTTATATTTTAGTGGAAAAAAATATGATAGCGTGAAACATGATTTTATTTTTGCTGCTCCTGGTACAACTTAAGTTCCACCTGTACTCAACTCGATGTGTAAAATAAGAGCCGGAAAAATGAAAAAAAAAGTTAATACTGAGTTACAAATGATACAAATTCACATCTCGATATTTAATGGTTTAAATCCTTATAAATGTGGAGTGAACACATTTGAACAGAGATTAAGTTTAAGGAGAAATTCATTGTACGGAATGACGAACAGCAGATTCGTAGATCTGTGTAACTTATGAATACGTATCAGACGGGTAAGACTCGTTGAAAGTCATCAGGAGGCGAAATCCAAATGAGATGTCGGCGTTCCCCATCCGGAGCGTCCCAGTTAGCAAGGAGAGGGTTCCTTGGTGTGTCGATTAAATTCAATTAGTCGTTTCAAACCCTCAAAGGCGGCGGTATATGTCGAACCCGGGATAGAAGGAAGGCGATCCCCATTGTGCCATTCACGGCTTTTGCGAAGCGTCCATTGTGAGGTTGTCCTCCTCAACGGTCTCATTCCTTCGCCCTTCCCGCACGCCGCCACCCCCCACCTCAAACCACCCACTCCGTCTCAATACATGAAGTAGTCAGAACTCTCTCCCTCCTGCCACTCTTCTCCCACCCACCACCCCTCCCAAACTCTTTCCCCATCTCCCTCACTCTCCCTCACTCTCGCTTACTCCCTCCCTTTCTCCCTGCCCTCCTCCCTCCTCTCTCCTCTCACTCAGCCATAGAGTTCTTTCTGAACCGCCGCGTAATCCCACCAATACGACATCACACTCACACACACACAAACACTCTCTCTCTTTATTTCGCTCTCTATCTCGCTCCGACTCGAATGTGAAGTGTGTTGTCTGTTGTGCGTCGCGCGAGGTAGTTGTGGTGGAGCTGGTGTTCGCGAAGGCCGAACATCCCTCCTTCCTTCCCCGGGGGCTCCCACGACTTCACAGTCTCGGTTCTGTTCTTTAGGTCCACCGTGTATTCCTACGATTTCAGGGGAGGCCAAGGCTCGTGCCTCCCAAAGTCACCCATCTGCATTCGTACCCTCACCTCCGTAAAAAAGTGCAAACTGAACTTTCCTTCCCTTACTTCTTCATAAACGTACGCGCTCACGTTCATATATCTCTCCGCAACGCTCAGCTCTTCTTGGCGTAGAAAATTCGATATACTCCGTAAAAGCTGCGCTCTTTCACCCCAAGAGACACATTTCTGCTTCCGTCTTCGTCGTTCTTTTCTCGTACGCATCCGTTTCCCCCGGTTCCCGACGTCTGAAAGGAGTCGTAGTGCCGTTGGAATCATCTCCCGAGATTTGGAATGAAGTCCCCCTGTGTGTGCTCTCATCGAAAACCGCGCTCTGGCATGACGGTTGCGTCTCCATCTGGTGAATGATCTGTGAATCGAAGCGGCTCGTTCAAGTGGTTTTGTGAGTTGAAAAGTGTCGCCCTGAAACTTCGTCTTTTTAGTGTAGTGCTGTTTAAGACATCATAGGAAAATTTAAAAAAAAATATCTAGTATAAATCAGTGCGCCCAAGATTTGGCAGTTTTTTTTCGAGTTGGTTTTGTGCCCGTCGAGATATAAATCCAAGCTGGAGGAAGTTAATCTGTGACCGAAATCGGGAAGATCTGCGCTCTGACCAAACAGCTGTGAGGCGGGGCCTTGAAAATTTTGATTTCCTCCACTGTTGCGTCACGAGAGTAAAAACTGCGAGTGACCTCACTGCTTTTTTTTAACATACCTTTTGTTGTGAAGCGATAAGATCATCAGCTACTCTGCGGCAGTGGTTATGAAAGATTTTCATTAACTTCCGATGAATCGTTGTTCCTTTGTGCGCGTTATTTCTACTAGGAAAAACTACGCATGACGAACAAAGGTTTTGCTAATTTTTAGTATTCCATAATGCTTGAGATAAATTCAAGTCTCCTTTTTATTTTAGCCATTATCTGCTTCCTTCATTTTCAATAGTGTCGAAGGATTACCTTTAATATCGCTCACACTTGGTGATTTTCTGGTTAAATTTCTTTGTACCTGCCGGTGAGAATTTCTTACCTCAATATTAGCGCTGAACTAGAACCTTGGGTCTATAGAACTTGTGAGCATATGAGGCCGCTGTTTTGCAATTCATTTTGAAAAGCAATCTCCCTCATGTGTTATTTGGAGAACTTAATTTTTAAATAATCTAATTGATTTACTTATGATAATCACCATATCTTGCGCACAAACTAATATTTCATCGGGTAATGTGACTAGAGGCACTCTGTTCGACCTTTATGCTTCTCCACAACATATATTTACTTTCAAAGTGGCGAGGGCTAGTGCATTGGATTGTTTGTTGTGATTTGTGGCAATCAATAATTTCATCAAATAAGTGTGGTTACTGTCATATGAAAAGAGAAACATTTGTGTTATATATTGGAGCCTGATGGGTAGTGGTGATACTTAAGCATTGTTTATAATTTGTAGACGGGATTTGCACACTTTTGGGAACTATTAGTTACATTGAATCGACCTCCCCCTCTCCCACCGCCCCTCCGGCCACATCTGCCCTTACATATTCCGCAAATATTTTTCCGCGTCGAGAATAAAGTGAGGAAAACAGGGCACCGTGGCGTTCGACAAGTCTCCCGAGGGTGTCGCCATGAAGGAGACGAAGCCCTCCGAGGAGGAGCAAATGGCTGCCCAGCGCGCCATGTGGCGACTCCACCGCCACGCCTCCGAGGGCCTACTCTTCCTCAAGCGGCGCCGGCGACTCCGGCTGCGTAGACTGCGGGTGCGGTTTCGTTGCGTGCCAGAGGTCCTCGAGTTCCTGCCCCACGAAGACGAGTGGTCGGACGTGGAGACGGACGATGATGGCGGCCGTGGGGCAGACGGGAAGCCCAGGGGCGGATGGGCTCGGATGAAGGCGAGGAGAGGCAGTGGGGTCCGCTACAAGGCGAGCTCCTGGGACGACCCCGACGACCTCGCACTGGCCCATGAGGAGATGCAGCCTCCCCTGATGCTATGCGTTCTTTGCGTCCTGGCCATCGTCCTGGCGGCGGCCTACCAGTGGATACCTCGCCCTGGATTCCTGCCGTTTACTTGATCAAGATGCCTTGGCCGTCGACTAACATGGATCGGCGGCAACTGTTGAAATTGAGCTGTCTCGTGCCGACACCGGTGTGCCTTCACCCGCAGTTCTTTTTTTTCTTCCTTCCCTCTCTCGAAGTCGCCCCTCGGGAGAATTTTTTTCATTTGATCACAGCTTAGTTACCGTCGGCTTAATGATTGAAAAAAAACAGGACGCTCGAACTGTAGAAGGGAATGTAGGAACTTGAAACACCCATGTTTGGTTTGGCCTTAGTGAGGAAAAAGTGTTACAATACTTTTTTCGCTAAAGGAGACATTAATGATATGTTTGTAATGACAGTAGTTCCAATATGCCGAGTCTTTCAAAGACGTTTGATCGACCAAATATGATCCTTCTTTTGGTCTTCAAATGTTGCTGCTGCCTATTAAGTACTGCAGGGAGTTTATATGTATGATAATAGTTTCTCCACTGCGTCCTTGGATAGTGTTTTAAGAGAATCATCGGTGTTTGATCGACGCTCATCGTGTTTATGGCGTGATCCACATTCCCCTGCAATTCACCAGTGTGGTATCCTTGTGTCGTTGAACATGAGTACCAGACAAAAAGACTGTAATCCGTGAAATTGTGCAATGCTTGCCTAGATGACTCTCATCGGTCTTCTTTCCTATTCCTCTGAGTGCACCCCTTTTTTTCCTATCTTCTGCAGCGGTCTTAAATGTGTGGAAGAGCCAAAAGGGACGACGTATAAGCAATCGTAAGAGTCGCGGTCGAGAATAGGAGCAATACCTCAATCTGTCGGGCGTGTCCCGATTTCCAGATTCGTATGCCTACCCCCACGGAGTGAGTGACACAAGTGACGCAATTCCTCACTCCTCTCCTCTCCCCCTTACCGATCGCTCTAGAAAAAAAATGAACTGCTTTAAATCTTCGTACCTACTCCATTTCTTCTTCCCCCAATGTCACTCCGGAATGACTATTTAATAGCCGGAGCGAACCTCCTTGTGCGACGCGAGCATTCGCCGCAACAGCCGCGATATTTTCTTCCTTATTGGCAAGCGATAACCCTCTTCGCTGCCGTACGTCCCTGAAGAGAAGGAGATCTCGGATAAGCTAGGAAGCAAGATATTTCTCGATCTGGAGTGGGGGGGAGAGGGAGGGGGTGGCGGAGAGGAGGGAGGCGACTTTATTTTTTTTATCGCTGATGCTTCCCAGTCCCGCGCGACACTTTCGAAATCGGCGAAGAGTGAAGTTCAGTCGACAATCCAAAAGGCGTTGGTTCCTCTGTTGGAAGCTGGATATGAGTTGAATATGTTATCAGAATTCAGAAAAGGTTTTGCACCTACAGGGGAACATTGCTGATAATCCGGCCATTAAAATTACAATTTCAGGCCGTTTTCATCATATTTCTTCATTTTGACTTTAGTATTGAAACGTGAGCATTAGAATTTCGACGCCATTTGAGAAAGTAGGTAAATACTTTCCAGAGTATTGGCCGTGTTCTACAACGTCAGCTGTCTTCCAAATTACAACTGTATAAGTTGGATTTATTTGTTCTCATGAGATTCTTAAAAATGTTGTCATCTAATTTTTCTTCGATTGCAGTTCAATGTGATTTCTTCTTTGGAAAATAAGGCGTCTTGTTAGAAATTTTTGTTAATGTTTTGAGAGGTCGAAATCACCACAGTTTCTTTTGAGTCGATGAAACCCCTTCGAGAAATTGAAATATTATGGAAGATCGGAATTTTCCTTGTCAACAATGAAGTGTTCAATGTTCTATTCGACTCCGCTAAGTCACTTTTGTGTCATAAATAGGTATAAAAGTCGACTATGCCACTGGTTGTACAATGAAGAACAAGCATATCCAGAACATATGAATCACTGACAGTAATATTTATTGTTCGTATAAAATACATTCCCAAATTGTATTTATGTCTCTTATGTAACTGACTGCATAGGAATTATTGCGATCCTCTTTTCAGGCTTTTATTAAGTAATATGGAAGTGGTCGACGTTGCTATTGTGTCATTCAATTTGGATTACTGTTCCTGTGTATATACTTGTACAGGAAAATGGTTTGTTTCTATCTGAAGAACAATACCTCAGTAACGAGGTGATTTTTGGAATAACATTCTCCCTCATGTAAATCAAAACGGATGTTATGGAATGTAGTTATGGACAAATGGTTTTTGATTTGCCTTACAACTTCCCATTCAAAATCATCATGCATATTGTACATAAATAAAATTATTTTCTGCAAGTTTCACTGCGTCAGACCCTACTTATTACAAGGCGCCCATTTCCCCCAATGATTTACTTGTTGATTTTGCTGTACCATAGCTTTACATACACCACCCAATAAAACATTATGTTCTTCTTGTTTTTCAGATTCATTTTCGTATACCCTCCAATGGGCATTTATTTATTAAATATATATCTCGTATTGTTGGCATATTTCATTTCACTGATTCTCGAGGCTATTATATGCTAAGGAAATTCTCGTGGCAGATAAAAGGAGACGTTTCAGGCGTGATATGGTAGTATATCATGATTGATTAAAAAATTTGCAATTTTCAACATAATAAAATTTTATTTTGTGGAAAATTGCAAATTTTAAATTAATGTCGAGACAGGATTTCAGCACCATATTTTATTTTTAAGTTGTAATTGTCAATTTGCCTATTAACTCTGGATAAGTTTTTGTGAGTAGGATGAGTGTCGTAGACAGAATCTGCTGTTAATTAAATTAATTCAAACGTACGAGGTAACTCAAGGAATATTTGCGGGAGTTTTGGCATTTATAAGAAACAACGATAATTGCAAATGGCATTTCCTTTATCTTTCTTTAGCTTCGCATGCCAATAATTATCCTAAAAATAGCGCTGAAATACATTTATGATTGGAAAAATTATTATTATTATTTAGATAATGAATTGGTCGACCTTTGTATTCATCCTCCCTATCTCATGTGTATTTTTAAAGAGATTTGGTCAGTTTAATTTATAGATTGTCTATTTGAAATAAAGTAGTAAATAAAGAGGCATTTATTCTGGCGTCTCCTATCCTTCTCACGTAATCAACGAACACCGCACACATTGCGTCCTTAACTTAGCGCAATGATCGACGATTAAGTCAGCCATTACAACATGTTTTATTGTGAAACTCGCAGCAACCGTTAGTAATACGGATGGCGTCTTGTATAATTTAATATTAAGTGACGCGAGGTAAGCTTAGTGGAATACTTGGGCTGAACACTAAGGTTTAATTTGTAGTATGTGTTAACATGTACATGAGAAATGAGTTTTAACTTCAAGTATAATTTTGAGTAAAGTTTAGTAATTGATTATCACTTTGATCGCGTTCTTATTTTCTGACCAGTTTTTTATCGCTTATTAGTTCTTAAAGTTAATATTTGGTTTTTAAGACACAGCTTTGACATCTTAAGAACACTTGCTAATAAATTATTTTCTCCTTTTTCATTGTCACTCTCTTTCACGCTTGCTTAGGAAGCTTATGTTTTCCCGTTGTCAATTTGCTGAAGAACTTGACAAGCCCTGACTGTGGTTAGATGGGTATGATTCTAATTGGTTAGATGGGTAATTTGGCTATGGAAGAATAGCTATAGCCTTAGCTAAATATGGTTGACTACATAAGCAATCCAAAAAATCTAAGGATATCGGATCCTTAACGTAAATCGCAGTCTACCTCGGAGAAAGGAACACCAATGTGTGGATGTCAGCCGCCGTCGGGTTTGGTACACAAGACTGGATCTTCACATATTATTTTAACCCTCGTGTTTATCGCTGTGGTTTTTAAAAGTGCAGTCAGGTCTTCGTCCGATGATCAGCTTGTTGCTAGATCTCCTGAAGATTTTTTATCCTAAATCCTTAAATTTGAAATCATTAAAATGGTGGGACATTATTTTTTCAGCAGAAACTAGTTGATGCTTTCCGTGGCTCTTTCATCTAGTGTTCTATTCATTTTTGAGCAATAGTGTCAGTTGATTTTATCAAATTCACGGATTAAGCATTATATTTATTGCTGAAAAATCAATGATAATGGGCAAAGAAACATAACACATCTTATTTTCTGTAAGACGTCTCGCCTGTCGTATTCTCACTATTTTTTTCTGATGATATTGTACCTAGACACGGTTAGTATTTGAGTCTATGTATTTAAATGAAATTATATTCATAAGAAAATGGTAAATAGCAAAGAGGTGATTTAGACAAAATAATAAATTCGAGTGAATGAAATACAAAAAAACGCTCAAATACAAAAGGGCAGCGTTGAGGGATCTAAGATTTTTCGATCCGGAGAAAGTTTCCTAAGATGTAGTTATTTTAGAAATAAAAGAGTAACATATTTTGCATTTAAAACCAAAATCTGAGAACAACTCCATCAGTGACTTTGATTTATTTCAGAAATTTTCACTGACTTTTCCTTAGCGGGGAGATTTTAGAAAAAAATTAAATTTGTTTTTTCCTGCTAAGTATTGAATTCAAGCTATTTTTATCTGCTTTCACATGAATATGCACGTGATATAATTGAATAAAAGTTGTTGGAAGATCTGCTTCAATATAGCTACCGTTATCAGTCGCCACCCTACAATCTTTTCTACAACACGCCTTGCTATTCAACTACGTTGATTTGGGTGACCCCCTTGCTACATTTTCCGATGTTCCTGAAAAAACCGGTTGAGCATATTCTATACATTCATTCACAATTTTTCGTCTACTCATCAACTTAAAGTTAATCATCTTATAATAGTATGAGAAAGTGAATTTAGAGGCTGCATCTTAAATGTTTTTCCTCAAATGATTTGGCTGACAAAGGATTGAAATGGGTCAGGTGAGAAGGAAATACGTCTCGCGAAGCGGGTGGTCGATATTGGAGTGTACAAATACGTACTATGTCTAGAGGGAAAGAATGAACCAAAAGAAATATCTCAGCCGCAGAATCACCTTTCCATTCCATTCTCGGCTGGAATGAATGTGTGGGCTGTGTGCTCTCTGAAGGTGTCCCGCTTTTTCTCAGCGTGCCGCGGATCTGCTTCCATTGTCTCTCAGACGTTCGAGCTCTCCAATCGAGGGCCAAGACTTTTTCTTTCTTCTCGCCCCGGCGAACGGAATCTCTGGTTTTTTCCTTGCTGCAAGGGCCTCATCCCTTTAAGTAGTTTTACCATCTATGATAGCGGTTTTCTTTTGTTGCGTGTAGGTCAACCGAAGATGAAGGGATGGTCGTAAACAACGGAATCGTTTTCCTTTCTAATCTACGTGGGTTTTTTATTGCATTTTGATAATCATTCATGTAATTAGGAGCGCCGATCCTTTCAAATGTCGGGCATGCCTTCGATCGAAATCCACTTCGACATTCGCGCATTGCTGTGATACGTTTTCCGACATAGAAACGTTTTTTGTGCTAATACAGTCCCGATAACTAATGACAGAAGTGACCTATTGTAGTTGAAGCCGTTCCTTTAAAACAAGGTAATCAACGGGAAGGGAGTAACCCATTTATTTTATAAAGATGGTTTGTGTTAAAGTATCGAAAAAAGTTTCGGAAAATTAATTTGTTTCAGATAATATATTATTATTATTATTAGGTAATCTACCGGTTAAGGTAGGTTTTTGGATGGACACAACTATCAAATAACATTTTGTAACTCCAAACAAAACCCAATCCAGCAACCTAATCTACATCAGGTCCCTCTTCATCTCTGTGTACTTCTTTCCTCCCTTCATCCCGTCCAACATCCCTATCCTGTTCCTGCCCTTTCCTCGCTTGCCCAACATTCTCCCCTCTATTATCTTCTTCAACATTCCACTACCGCTCAATACGCCTTTCATCCATTTTTCCTGCCTCCATAGGATTTCTCTCAACAAACCCCTCTCCTCACCCACCATCTCCAGTACTTCCTCATTTGTTTTCCTTTCGGTCCATTTCACCTTCCCCATTCTTCTCCACACTCACAATTCAAAAGACTCCAATCTACGTTTATCCTCCTGCTTCAGCGACCACGTTTCCGCGCCGTACATAGCTACGCTCCATATCAGAGTTTTTACGAGTCTTTTCTTAACCTCCCTACTCAACGTCCCCGTCATCAACTTCCTCATCCTTGAGAAAGCCTCCTTGCCTAGCGCAATTCTTCTTCTTACGTCCCTACCACTTTGACCGTATTGGTCCAAAACACTAAATCCAAACAGTAAATGCTATAATGCCTCAAAATTTTTCAGAGTGCATCCCAACGGCGACAGACTCGTACTTTAGCCAGAGTCCCGCAGTTGTCGGGTCTTATATTCTCTATTGGGTCCATCATATAATTCTTGGGAATGATAATTGAGGTGGTTTCCCGTTGCCTTCCTCAATAGTGTTTTTAACGTGACACCATCACTTAATGGCCGCCCCACTGGGGTCCGACGCCTTTGCAGCCGCCTCACTGAGGAACAGACGCTGCGTGGACTACCTTTCGTCTGGCTCCTAGCCTTCGACCTATCTGGCATGGGTGACCCTACCAGGAGCAATTATATTTACTCCCGCCTGCACAGCTCTAGGGGTCATCGGAACACACAAGCCCTTCACGTCAAGGTTGTATCCATGGGACGGGATATAGATATCATTTAGGACGGCACAATAGAATACAAAAATAAAACAAATATCACGCAAAGGACATTGACATTTGAGATAGTTTGAGCTTTCGGCCTTCTCTGAGTCCTTCTTCAGGTCAGACTGGAAGGTCTCGCACGGGGACCACGGAGTCTGGGGAGGGAATAAAAAATGGCAGTTAAGATCGGGAATTTTGAAAGATCGGAAAGCTAGTGTACGAGATGATGTGGATTCGCCTCACCCCTATATTTGTGGCTGGATCGGGTAGGAATTCTAGGATGCTTATGGAGAAACACTGGTCGAAGGAAAGGTTATGGGAATTTGTACGAGTGTCGTATGTCATAGGATAGGAAGAGATGAGTTTGAGGCAGAATTCCAGGAGTTGAGGTGATTGTTCATTTTAATGGATAAGAGGGTAATGCATTCGTCTATGTAAAATGAAGTGTATTGCTTGCATGACAAAAGAGCTATCATTACAGGACAACCACTTAAACATACCCACCAGTACTCTTTTTTCCGAAACCTGTTATGGTAAGTCTTCTGGAAATCACAAAAAAAACCCTTCCGGTCACATAAACGTCAATCCCGCACATCCTTCCTGCCACCCATGAGCCAAAATCCCTTCCAAGTAACCATCCTATTGAAAGTTTCATTCGTCTACTTCTGCACAAGTTTCCATTAAATCTTTCATAGAAACTCTCAAACCCAAAAATAACCTCACCACGAACGAACATCTTGGTCTAAAAACCCTACAGTGAAATCCCAACATCGTAGTCACCAACCCCGATAAAGGCTCCTCAATAGTAATTTTAAACACCAACAGTTACATTTCCAAAGCCCTCGGTAACCTCAGCGATACATTCTACCTATACTAAGGTTACCAACAACCCGACGCCAACTTTAAAAACATAAATTCACTCTTTCCTCCTCCAATTTGGACAAGAGAAAGGCCTCACCTCTCAAGACATATCCCTATTCTCATCCCAAAACCCCAGAACACCCCAGATTTATCTCCTCCGAAAAATATTCAAACCTAACATCCCCAGTGGCCCTACATTTTCAACTCTCTCAACGAAAGAATCTCCGCATTCCGTGACCACCACCTAAAACTTTTTGTACTCTCCTTGCCCTCCTTCACGACAGATACATATCACTTCGTCCGCCGTCTCTTTTCCCTCCACCTCCAGCGTACTTATGGCCACCATCGACGTTACTTCCCTCCACACCTATATTCCCCATTCAGAAGGCTTATTCTCTCTCCGACATTATCTTTCTCTACGCCCCCCATCCCAACGCCCTTCGACCGAATTTATCCTCAATTTAGCCACTTTCGACCTGACAAAAAAGGCATTTTCTTTCCAAAGGTGTTTCTATTCACAAACCAAAGGCTCACTGCCGGGCACGACACAGGGCCCATTGGCCCGAGCCCTGTGTTGACTGGACTATTTTCATTGTGTTTATATTAAATGATGAGATAAATTATTGTAGAACTTTCCCGTTGCCTTCATTGTATTTTAATCGTTGCACCATCACTCAAATGTAATGTGTGCTATGAAAGTACTATCATATTGTAATATTTATGTCGTAATTCCATAAAATGACGCATGAAACTTGGTACTAGTATTTGAATTTTTTCAAGGTGAGTTCTTATCCGTGTTTCTTATCCTGCTGTTCGCTTACATTCTGGACGTGAGGATATCGGTGAGCCTCATTAATAATTTTCATAGTAGCAAAAATGTTATTTTGTCATTTCGTTTTATAGTTTTAATATCCAATAGTTCAGTTGAGCCATTCACTATTATTTGATTGGTCACTGAACTCAATCCAAGTGCATTATTTTTATCTATTTATTACTTAAGTCGATTATGGAATCGGATCTAATTAAGGAACCAGAATAAATGGTAAAACATTTCTTATGCTGAGCTGTCGTATGCGGCTGCTACTGTTCGTGACGGAGTTTTAGCGGGACGCCAGTCATTAAACATCCACCATATTGTTTGTGACTCAAATGTATTAATAAAAATCAACGACGCCTTTATGCATTCTATAACCCTTTATGCATTCCGTTAATAATGGAAGCATTATTGAAACACTTTGATCCTTTCTCAAATTTGGAATAAACGTTTTAACGTTGGAATAACGTAGTTTATTATTGAAACCTTTATTTACATACCAGTCACAGAAGTAGGAAATATTCGTTTGTCTGTCAGTCAGCCAAGGAATTGCAAGATATGCTGTGTGAATTGGAAACTCAGTACTAAAGATATGGGATGAGAATCAATGTAATAAATCAAAGGTTATACGGCTTTCCTGATAGAGAATGGCTAAGGTAACTATTGTTATAGGACGGCAAAAGCTAGAGCAGGTGGAACAATTTACGTATCTCGGAAGTGTTTGGAGCAAAATGGTCAAAGTATCGGGGATCTAAGTAGAATAATTGCACTAGGCAAAGAGGCTTTAAACAAGGAGAGAATAGCTGACAAGGGCGTTGAGTTAGGGTGTAAAGAAAAGCCTCATGAAAACTTTGAGATGGAGCGCAGTTATATACGGCGCGGAAACATGTTCACTGAAGCAGGATGGTGTTTTTGATGGATCGCGGGGTATTTTTGTATATGTAACAAGTGTTTTTTTTTTTTTAGGTAATCTACCGGTTAAGGTAGGTTTTTGGATGGACCCAACTATCAAATAAACATTTTGTGACTCCCCACCTAGCAAACTAATCTATATCAGGTCCCTCTTCATCTCGGTGTACTTCTTTCCTCCCTTCATCTCGTCCAACATCCCTATCCTGTTCCTACCCTTACCTCGCTTGCCCAACATTCTTCCCTCTATTACCCTCTTCAACATTCCACTACCGCTCAATACGCCCTTCATCCATTTTTCCTGCCTCCATAGGATTTCTCTCAACAAACCCCTCTCCTCCCCCACCATTTCTAGTACTTCCTCATTTGTTTTCCTTTCGGTCCATTTCACCTTTTCCATTCTTCTCCACACCCACATTTCAAAAGCCTCCAATCTACGTCTATCCTCCTGCTTCAGCGACCACGTAACAAGTGTATGTTTTTACAATATGGCATTGCTCTTTCTTGTAAACTTCCATTTTTTTATTGCGGTGCGTGTGTTCATTCTGGTTTTGAATTATTTCACAACGGTAGAAGTACGTAGAACTAGTTAGGCATTGCCCGTCGTGTCACCTGGCGGAAAGCATGAGAGTGCAATACGGATGAGGTATTGGTAATTTATCCATTGTTAACGTAGTGTTAACCACGCCTTATTGACAATTGTTTTCGCCGCTTCAACTAGTAGTTGAATAGGATTTCTTTTGTCATAGTAAACTATCTGCATTTATCACCAAGGTTCGTTGACAATTTCACAAAAAGTGGCCGTACATCTTATCTGTCGGATTACCTTCGTTATATGATGGTTTCTCATTTTCTACCGTATTTATTTCTGTGTCATTAACCCCAATGATTATACACCAGCGCTGGTGATTGGCGTATTCATGCGTGTCTATTCTTTAGGAATCACCGGGGGTGAATGTGATGTATAGAATGCCAGATTTCTTCGACTAAGTACATATCTTGAATAATGCTCTTGAACGTTTTCCTTTCAACTGATTCGTTATATTTCTCTTTAATGGTATTTATTATGATGTAACGTTATAAAAGTTCAGATATAATAAGGCAGCCTTGTTTGAATCCGTCCGGAGAATGTGTAAAAAGGAGGAAATCTATCGCTTTCCATCATTACTTCATAGTTTATCCGAAAAATTAAACTTTATTTAGTGACCAAACGGTGGTATTTTCATTAAAAATAAGCAAAAATAGTACATGCAGGAACAATGTATGGACTTCGTTCATTATTTGTGTTTTTGAACCCAAAATTATTCCCTACGTTATTCAGATAGCGAAAATTATGCCAGCATTCATACTTTAGACTTACCTGTAATTATTTCAGACATAATTTGACATTTTAGAGATGTCATTTTCCACAATTTATGTGATATGTCAAATTCACCGTAGTGAATACATTCCTATACAGAACCTAACACATAATGTTACTTCTCCAGGAACAATATTTACAACCACTCAAAAAAGAGTTAGGAACAGTAAGTTTACTGTAATCCAGATAAATATTGTTTTTATCTTTACTCAAGAAATTGATGTGTGCTATTTGGTTTAGAATAGTTTTAATCCAAAAGGTATTAAAAGATCTTTTTTCTAAGATAATATGTCTTTCTTTTACGACATAGCACTAAGAATTGGTTATAAAAAGTGTCTTTCTACAAAATTCGACCTGCAATAAGCGCATGCACGGCAAATTGGTGTAAATATTATTCTATATTATAACGATATAATGAGATGCTTCAGTGATATGAGCGACATGTATTTCTGCGACTTCTCTCCCTGGAAGCTTGGGGACAGTGCTCTTCCGCAGCCGCATCTAAGACGAGTTTCAAAAAGAAAACAGGATGAAACGAATTGAATTTAAAACTCGTAAATCTCTCGTAATCGCTTTTGAGTGTTCGAAGCTGCGAATGATATGCCATCCAACGGATTTTTCAAATGATGAAATGGAATCCATTGGCTCTGAGGTCAATTTGTGACGGGAGGATGCGAATCCTAAATGCGTCGTGTGGATTAGGGTTTAGTTGCTTTTTAAATTGGTCGGGCGATTGTCCATGACGTCTTTGACTCAACAGAGACATTTCAATCCACTGGGAATAAGAGTTGATATGTTATTAAAAGTTTTTCATGAATTTTTGTTTAATATTGCAATCCTCACATCTGAACTGTCATTCATGGCTTTTCAGTCCTACAATTATAAACTTACATTGCATTCAAGTTTTAATATTTTTCAAATTAAGTTAAAATTACTGTGAATTGTAAATTCATAAAATCCGAATTATCATCAAAGTTGTATAATAAGTTATTTCATAAACAATTTATTAATATGTTTCTATTATAGTTTACCTTTCTACTTGTCTTGAGCACTCAACTCTTTTACGAAGTGCCCTCAACGAATTTCACTGCTTCAATATCCAATGTACCTGTACTCTCTAAGTACTGGACTTTTAAGAATGTTCCACCTACGAAGAAGTGACAAAATTATTCTTGAAAATCAATGGGTAATTACTTCAAGTAAATAACTTTCAATGTTACGAAGTATGTGTATTTTTTAGGGCCCATCAATTTCTCCCAATTCTGTGATTTTTTCGGGAACAAGGTTGCTGTGGATCTTGCTAGGAAACCATAGACAACACAAAGGAAGTGGCTGGTCCCTTTACCCTGATGTGGAAATTTCACACGCCATTATGTATATAATTTTCATGATCTAATGTCGCATATCAGAATAGTCTTTGGCTTAAGGTCTTGGATGTCAGTATTTTATTTACCATATTAGCCATGTTTGAAATAACATGAAGAAGATACCTGCTTTGATTAATCGTTATTTTCCATCTTGCAATTTGCGAATGTTATGTCCTCGTCATAGCGGGAAATAACCGAGAAAAAAGAATTTGCCGCCTTAGTAAGCAAGCAACTCTCAGCAAGCAGTTGGATGTTTTGCCGCTTCTTGGTTGTAGCGCGCCGTAGTCGTATGTTGCGATCGATGCGAGAAAATCGGGAAGCTCTTTCTGCAGCTTACCACCAAGTCTGACGCTTGCAATCTCGTTAAATTTCAAACAATATGAAACATGATATTGCACATTAAATTGCGAAAGTGGTTAGGTTGATTGCATTTATTTTTTTGTTTGGATTTTATGTTTAATACAGGGCGCGGCGACATAACTTCCTTTGTTCAAAAGCAAAACCCCTTCAAAAAAGGAAGTTATGTTGCCGCACTTTATTTATTTTAAATCTCTGAATAAATAAATTAATATTGAGTTTTTGTACTGAGAATCTTATGGTTTAATTCCAACGGAGAGTTTTTGTGGTATAAAACCGTTTAAGTTAGGATTTGGATGTAAACGAATATTAACCGCCGTTACTCATCGAGGCGATCACCTAATGGGACAACATGACACCCTACATTACATATCAATCAAAAAGGTGGAATGATTATAATGTAGTCAATCATTTTGAATATTACCTCCGATTTATGTTGAAAAAATCTATTTCACGAAATCTTCCATAAGAAGTTCACTGAAATGTTTGGATTATACAATTAAAAATTTTAATTAAACAAACTAAATTTTTGTTATAATAGGTAATCCTTTGCTAAAGTAACTATCAATACAATTGCTAATCTTGGCGTAATGCAGTTTGAGAGACCTTATAGATAACTTAATACAGATAAACTGCAAAACTGACAAGTATATAACTTCATGTTAACCACAAAAGGTAAAGTATCAGAATAAATTTTACTGTTGTTTCATAAAAAAAATATTATCTACGTAATAATCTACCTAATCTAATACCTAATTATACCTCGGAAATTTGTCCATATTCTTTATGAATCCGATTGTATTTAAAACATTACTAAACTTTTCTTGTGTTTGCAGTATAGTACTTGAAAAATAGATACAATGGGGTAGGTGAGACTGTTCAGAAAAAAATATCTGAATTTCTTTTGAATTACCTAAAGTTAAGAAATCCATTTGAATTGCCAACATCCTCCGTTAGTTCTAAACATGAAAACATTAGTAGTTTTAGTAATTTTGATTATGCAAGCCTGGTGCGTAATCACTGCCGTCAGTATGCCCCAACGGTCTCATTTGTACGTAAGATTTATTTACTTTTGGATAGGTTGTTAAGTGGAGTTAATGGAATAGATTCAATAGGGTTGACGTTACTGGTGCTCTAAAAATGTGTTTCTTTGGCTAACATTCTTTAAAATCTTTATTTTGATTGAATCTACTCCTGCTCAAGTTAAAAAAAAATACATTATAACCCAAAGTATACTTTCGGTTTTGATGCATTTATTGAAGCGTTTACTTCTTTGGAATTTTTTCTGCAGACGTATTGATATATGCTCCAATTGAAAATCGTTCAAATTTCGCCAATAAAATTTTCGTTTTTAAAACTGACGACAAGGAAACGACGACTTTATTTCGAACCGTAGACGGCGAAAGCGCTTGGATTCAAGAAATAATACACACGCTTCGTTTGCAACGGCTGGGGAAATAAGTTGTGCGCGGAACATGTGAAAGGATTTTTGGACTCGTTCATAATTTTTTATTCTTTTTAAGGATCGATTTTTTTTAAAGAGCAAAGAGGAGTCATTTAAATCCGAAAAGAATACAATCGTTTCCAGTTACACTAGTATAATCAGTTGGCATCAGACATTATCGTGTTTGTGCATGCATGTGCGAAATAGGTTAATCCTCTCAAATAACAGTTCTGAATTAATTTTTTAATCACAGCTTGAGTGTTGCCATCATATGCAGTTATCTTTCATCCTTTAATTTATCAATTCATTAGCTTGCGTTCAATCTCTCATAATAGATGTCGTGAGTGCACGTGATCTATCTAGAATATGAAAATTGTTTGTAATTATAAAATGCAAGCCTATGATGGATACGTGTATTATACGCATACTCTCACTAACTGTGCATTATGCTTCACTAGCATACTATATCATGGTATCATTGCGATGGATGTGCCTATTTTCACATTACATTATATATTTTTTATTTTTTCAGACTAATGAAGTGGGTATCATATAAATATGCCAATATATACTCTGGAATAATAGTAATCATTTATATATCTCACTTCAATCCTCCTCTAATTCACATTTTTTGAAAGGACCCAGATTGACCTTATCAGTACCACGCCCTGGCGTTCAGCCAATTGCGCCTTAAGCGTGGCCGGCTCTAGGCACTAAAACTCCAACTGCAGAGGGCGGAATTCCGTATGGTGAACCTTATAGTATTAACATACTTATGGAACTGTGGCTACGACGTTGACCTAACACACCCTAGACAAAAATTCGCATTAATTTAATTAAATTACACCCACACTTCACTAACATCAAACATTACAGGTAAATTAACCTTTTTGCATTACCATCACAAACCAACCCCACCATAACTCCCCGTAAACAGCATTTGCTTGCCGGGAACGAGGAATAGCACCAGTGGGCGAGCGTCCATTGACATCTTGCCAACTGCCAATTGAATATTTATATTCACGCAAATATTATTGACATACTCGTATATAATTTTTTTATTGTTTATAGCCATAGACAAAGGTTTAAGTAAGAGGTTTGTTCCTCGCGGGCAGGAACATTCCTGCTAACTTTTTTCCACCGGATGATCAGACAAGATGGGGTGACGAAAATCCCTCCTCCCCCGCCCTGTTTCCCTCTTCCCAACACCCTTTCCACCCCCTGAAGTAGCGCCGGGATGCGATGGGATGGGAAAATCGAAGGTGTGCATCGCACGCTCGCTACAACGCACGTGCACCACGGAGGAAAGGGAGAGTCATGCACCCCGAAAACGTGCCATCCCCCTCCCGTGTAATCACCCGGCCCTCAGGGGGGGTGGCATTACCTCGCCCAGCCACTTCTGCTCCTCCCACCCTGCCTCCTCGTCCTCCAAGGCCCCTTCCTTCCATCGCAACCCTTTTAATCCCAGGCAGCCCCTCACCGTCCCCCATTCCTCGCCGAAGCCCGTCACTTTCCCTTTCTCATTTTCGCCCCAGTCAGCCCGCCCCGTGTCTGCCCCCCCCCCCTGCCTCACCCTTCATCTCTCGCCTTATCTCCCCCTTCACACACATCCATGCATACCATATCCTCTCCTCCACTCTCGTTTTCGATTCCACTTTCGATTTTCCTTCCCCTCTCCACCTCCCTGTGTGTCTCTCTCCCTCCAGTTCTCCTTTTCATCCGTCTCCCTTTGTCTTCCGAAACCCTACGCCCGACTCCCTTTTGCCCCCTTCGTCCCTCTCTTCTGCGCCGTTCTTCCTCCCTCTCCCTTCCTCTCTCGAGCCGAGCCGGGTCGATCCCCGACGTGAGCACGGTATTAAAACAAGTAAATAAAAGCGGGATTGTGTGTGAGGGGTTGAGGAGGATATGCATGCGACTACGTGCGCTCGCCGCGAAAATTTCAAGAGGGAACTTCCCTAACTTCCGCCTGGAAGTTATTACGTGGCTTGGGTCGAGGATTGTTTTCCGTCACGTTTTTTTACTGCAGTGCTTAGGGCTAGTGAGAAAGATGGTCAGCGAACGACTATGGCATTGTCGGCGAAACTTCTTCACAGATGCTTATAGTATTTATTTACAAACTGGCGTCTGAAGAGAGAACTCACAGACCCAAAATTTCTCCGACCTTTCTATGATTCTCTTCAAGTCACCGCGTTCCCCACGACGTGGGTTGGTAGAATGTTGGGAATAGGAGAGTGAAGTTAAACTGGGACAATAACCAAAAGTATGGCAATCGCCGAAAACTAAATTTAGATTTACATTATACTATAGTATTAATATGTTAATAAATTCTGAATTGAGTTGAGTAGAAATTCCGGTATTCCTTATAATAAATTATAAATATATTGTTTTTAGTGGTTAAAATTTAGGTTTCTCGTTTCACGAATAATCTCCTTGACCATTACAATGGTAATTATCGTAAGCTTTATTTATGTAATTTCTTTCTTGTGTCTATGATCTGCCTAATATTATTATCTTTGTAACGTGGTTTTAATAAAATCACAGTGTAAGGAGGATTGCGTCTGATTTAAGTGATGGATTTAATCTAGTAGGAAAAAGTAATTACGAAAGTCGCACTTTTTATAATTTAGTTGAATAACGTACTAAGTTTATTTGGAAATTGTTTAATAAATCTAGCCAATCTTAGCCTCATCCTTTGAGTGAAACGCATTGGGTTGAGAGGTACTGCTTTACCATCCCCATTCACCCTTCTTTTAATGCTCTTTGTATCTCTGCTTCCATTTCTCTGCCTTTTTTCTTCCCCTCTCTACTTAACTACCCTCCTCGGAGGGAAAGGCGCTCGCACCTCCAAACCATAAGGGGTGGGTAACACTACTCTGCTACATACTTTTATGTGCAAGCTCTTTCATGTCTTCCTAATTCCGAGCCTTTATGTCTTTAATGTAATCCATTCCCGGCATTTCGCTTTATTTTTTCTCATTTCCATCCTCCCCCCTCCACACCGATTTTAATCCTTTTTGTTTCCCATTGCTGTGTCCCCAATGTGGTTCCTAACTTGGACATCAGTTAGAATGCAGGGTTTTGCCAATTCGGTTTCACAAGTCTAAACCTGAGCCATGGTGGAAAAAATCCTAACCACACGTCGTAGTTCGCCGTTTTTATGCATTCCCATCGAATATGTGTTTATTTGTCGATTTTTTTGTTTTCCATTCTCATAATCTGTCCCGTTCTGGCTGTTCGATTTTTAAAAACCCTGCATTTAAATTCTAAGTGATTAGTATTTGAAAAGGAATATCGAACGTTACATATGTATTGGGTTTAATTAATTTCGTTCGCAATGCAGTGTGATTAACCCCTAAGCCTTGACGGAATTGCGATATCAACTGAACATGTCATATCACTATTTGTCCGTTATCAAGGTTATATAATGTAAGGATAATAATCAGTATGGCTCAAAATAATGAAATAATTGTGTAATGTAACGAATCAAACATTGAACGCAAATCTTCGAGTTTATTCAACATGTAACAAGTATTTCATTGAAGCTTGTAAGTATCGCGTTAGGTAGGTATGAATTTTGCATGACCTTGCATGTTGTTAGGAATTCCTTCATTACATACGTAAAATCATCATAAGTTATGCTCCGATAAATCAGAGTGTGGGGTACGTCTCAATCTGCGTGACCCTTCCAAGAGAATGGATAATTTTATGTGACCTATTGAGTATAACGGTGTAATCAAAGATAATCTGCTAATCTGCAATCAAAATAAAGTTACTATATTAATTAGATTCGGGGTAAGTGTTAAAAAGATGAGTCTATTAAATTTTTAAATACATGCGTGCCTTTGGCAAAATTTATGCATTGCTAATGCTAATTATCTTCTTGGCACTTACGGTCATTTCTATTTTGATAACTATTTGTACGAGGCAAAAATGACATTTTAAATCCACCCGTTCTTCTATCTATTTCCCTGATTGTACGAGGGTTGCTATTTATATTTGTAGCCTTGACAACACCAAGTGCTTTAGGCGCCATCTAACGTTTCCATCTGAAAGTATGACCCTTTTAACGCTAACTTTCTTCAGAACATTTAGTCGTTTCATCATAACTTGTGTTGAAAACAGTGACTCGAAAATTTGCTCTCGGCGAAAAAATGGAGTTAAATCGTGAACACTTTCTTGCGATGACTTCTTACGACTTTCGTCGTGGATTATCAAGACAGGAGTGCATCGATCGACTTACTTCCACTTTTGGCGATGAAGCCACATCCTTTGCCACTGCGAAACGCTGGTAAAACGAATTCCATCATGGCCGCCGTTCGCTCAGCGACGAAAGTGGTGAAGGTTGTCCAAATACAGTTATTGCGCCAGAAAAAATTGATGCTGTGCAAGAACTAGTAAAGGAAGATCGTCAGTCAGCTAATAGACGAAGTTTACCGGAATTCTGAGAACCGATCTGAGAAACCTGAGTTCTATATTTCCTGTCTGTATCTCCCGTAGTTATATTTTATAATTTTCCTCTTCCCAACGTCGTCCTAGTATTCGAAGTCCCTAATTGTTTCTGTCCTCTAAATGTCTTCTGTGCTGCTGGTGTCGATTTCGCCCTGCAGGAATTTCGTTCGATGAAGACTACGTTAAGTCCTCTTCCACTGCCGGGCATGGCCCATTAGCCCGAGTCCTGTTATTGCCTGAACTCATTCCTATACCTGTGTCCATGATCATTTCTTGGGATCCATAATTGAAATGTTTCTCTTTAATTTCCTTAGTATGTTTACGTGACACCTTCGTTTAAAAAGTTGCCTCATTTGAGTCAAACGCGTTGGCACCCACCTCGCTAAGAAGCAGGCGCTTAGAGGAATACCTTTAATCTGGATTCTTCCCTTCGACCTACAAGGGTTTGGTGACCTTACTTACGGCCTACCGTACTGTGTGTTCAGTATTTTCTCCTGCCAGCACAGCTTTATGAGTCATATGAACGCAAACCCTTCCACCATATTAAGATAGTAATCCATAGAGAGGCGACCGAAAAAACGAGTTTTAATTCCAGCCCTTAGAGATGTTTCCCTTACTTGATAATCGAGGTTAGACTCCGGGGGAACTTAGTTTTAATATTACATAAAATATAATTTTTCCTTAGAAGCACGAGAGAAGTGTGTAGGCATTCTCTCGCAGTGTTGCCAAAGGTCTCTTTAACATAAACCCCTTGGAGGAGGGTTATGCTTGAAACCCGAAAATCCCCTTATACCCCATTGTTGGATCGGTCGCCCAGGGCAGGCTAGAGAATTTCCAAACTTTTCTTTCGATTCACGGTTTGTAAATCACTCAATGAGTTTCCAACAACTCTTAGTCCTCCATTCTGTCTTCATTCCTTTCCCCGGCCCAGTCTCCCTCAAGCCGGTCCCCTAATGCATTAGTTTCATTCCCCTCCCTTCCCCAACTGAACCTCTCTGTCATCCTTTTACCTTTCGCTCCTCTTTAATCTTTTAACTTTGCATCTTTCCAGATCCGCTTAACGCTTTCGCGAACTTCTTCTCCCCGTTTCTCAGCCTCTCTCCATCCCTCATTCTCACGACGATAATTTTAGATCAAGACTACCAAGGATACTCTGCATCTCATCTACATATGCACGCTCTTCTCTTCCTCTAAGAAGACATACGTAATGTATGCATATGAAACTCCGTTTCGTTTTCTAAAACGTTCCGTTCGAGTAAATAATCTAATGGTGTACCATATTATCTCCGCAAAGTTGTCGCTTCTCACGCTGACTCGTTCATTCCAGTATTTTGACTTGCTCCTGTCACACATCTTTCACGTTCAACCGCTGGAGCTTAAGATTTATAAAGACGAGGTTCACTTGAGGGTGCCTAAGTATGGAGTCAGTTATTTTGTGGCGGATCTATTTATTTATTTTGTTTGTTCATTTATTTATTTTGCATTAGTCCGAAAACAGTACTTCGTATATTTGACTTTGAACATTGATATAAAAATTTGACAAATACATATAGCCAACTCCTAGGTGAAGGAAAAACCACTCGAATGCGGCTTGAGTAATAAAGGTCGGTTACCTGTGAGTAATAACAAGTCACTTAATTGTCTTCCATCAACAAGAGCGATGAAATTCTGCAGCGGAAAGAAAAGAGCAAATCGCAATTACAGTGTGAAAGCCTTTCTTCTAATTACTCATAGATTTACATCCAAGCGTACCCTTCGGGCTTGGGGACTTTCAATAAAAGCCTAGATTTAGGCCTTCGGAAGAAAAATGCACAGCCCCTTATCTTTGAACACTTCTTCCCCTCTGTCACGGTTATATATTTTTCCAAAACGCTCTTCTGTTGATAATGCATCGGATTTTTAGAGATTTTCCGAAACAAAAATTCCTTAAGTTTGATGTTTTATTTTGTTTTGCTATTGGTCCCAGGATTTTACATGAACTAAATGGTGGAAAAAATTAATTTTAGAATTATTTTTAACGTTACTTATGTAGAGATTATTATCAAACATAAAAGAGCTTCAATCTGCTTTCATGAGTTTCCGTTACTTACACAATAGGTTGTAGAGAATCTACTCAACTCCCGAAAACAATGAAATCTCCAGAATAATGTTTAATATGAGTTAACATATGGTGGACATATTGCAGGAAGAGGTACTAGTTTCAGCTAAGTTCACAAAGTACAATGCAAGGTGTCTCTGAATGAGAAAAGCGTAGGTTATGGCAAACAATCGAACACGTACACGTTCACATACCTTTATAAATCGTGAAATAACCGACTTAATCATTTAATAATTGTTCTCATTTACGTAAATATATTCGAGTGCATGGGTTCGATTTTTGGAGGTTATTTGAATTGCAACGTTTTATTTCCTCAAAATGCGTACGTACACGTATTTTTATTTTAAATGTCACAAATCTTTGACGTCGCTATAATTGGAAACTTGGAAATGCAATATCAATTGGAATTCCCTTCTGAGTATCAAAATTTTCACCCGTGTTTTTGGTTTGATTTTTCACTCTTTCTTGCTTTTTCCTTCTTTCGTGGCATTGAGGAATTTCTTTAGAGAAAGGCGTGGAAGGGCGCAGAGAAAACAACCTGGGGTTTTTGCGTGAGAAGTTATATTCTCCGATCGTTTCTCGTCGTTTGAGAATGCTTATTCATTTGTGATTCGCATGCAGTCTATATATTTGGTGCAAGTTTTGTGCCTCTTCGTAAATTTTATGGTGTTTCTCTCTTTCTAGATTCTCTTTCTCGGAAGCGCACAACTTAAGCATCCGAAGTTGAAACTCGTCCACGCGCTCTTTCTTCGATCCGAGAACCCCTTTCAGATAAAATGTTGTCTTATCCAAATATAGCTTTATTTATGCTTCCCCCTCTCTCTCTTTCATCCCTGCTCTCTTTCTCGTGCTTAAAAAAAAAACTCCTCTCCCGACGTACCCCACTACCTTCAGACATTTCATATTTTACCCTTTAGAAAGGCATTGGAGGCTCTTTATTTTTGGCGCCGCAATGGGCGCCCATGAGGCATTCGGTGAGAGCAAAGAGTAAAAGGCGTAAATAAACTCTTTTGCGCCCCTTACTTTAACATAGCCTCAGCTCGTTTTAAACTACGCTTCTTCATTGTTCCCTAGGAATCACTAGATGTGTCGTACCATCTCCTCTCTCGAACTCAGCTTGTTTTAATCCGAAAAGGGTAATTTTCAAATCGTTTCCATTTCATCTGAAAATAAATCTCTAACCATGAAATTATTCATTCGTGTACCTTTTGGATCCTGGCTAAAGCAGCATTAACGGCATACTTAACATATGGAATCCATTACATTGATTCGTATTGCATATTAATTTTTCTCTATTTGACTTAGCTGTACTTGACTATTTTATTACGCGTGGTAGTCCATTTTCAAACCATTACCCTTATGTACTCTAACCTTATGGAAGGATTGTCTTCTCCGCGTTTGTACAAGTGCTTGAAACTAAAATACTAATACATTGTATTTTTGTGATTATTACTGCCGTTTAAATTATTTAAGTTCTCCGTTAATGCCAAGTATTTTAGTAGTAATTTTTAATATTGTTGGTGTATATCTGGGTGTAGAATCACCCCCTGCCCTCATTTTAATGGTGGCTTGCAGGGTGGTATAGCTTTAGATTTACCGTATCTAACTGCAACTGAATGTATAAATTCTTGAGTTAAGATTCGTCTAATGGATATGTGGCTTAACAAGTCATTGCCTGGTGAGCCATGATTTGTTTTTACACTGATATATTTTTGGTTGGTTGGTTTAACTGTTCCTTGATTGGTTGATTGTTATAACTGCACCTGGGTGATTGCCGAATTGCATTCATGCAATTGCATTTTATGCCGTGATTCCTTCATGATTCATAAGGGTCTTTCGACAGGTAGTATGTTTTACGTTCTACCGACTTTTGCTCTAAACAAAATTTATGTGGATATATTTTTTTATATATCCACATAATTTTAAAAAATTTTTTTTTAAGGTCAAAGTAGTAGGGACGTAAGGAGAAGAATTGCGCTAGGCAAGGAGGCTTTCTCAAGGAGGAGGGAGTTGATGACGGGGACGTTGAGTAGGGATGTTAAGACAAGACTCGTAAAAACTCTGATATGGAGCGTAGCTACGTACGGCGCGGAAACGTGGTCGCTGAAGCAGGAGGATAGACGTAGATTGGAGGCTTTTGAAATGTGGGTGTGGAGAAGAATGGAGAAGGTGAAATGGACCGAAAGGAAAACAAATGAGGAAGTACTAGAAATGGTGGGGGAGGAGAGGGGTTTGTTGAGAGAAATCCTATGGAGGCAGGAAAAATGGATGAAAGGCGTATTGAGCGGTAGTGGAATGTTGAAGAGGGTAATAGAGGGGAGAATGTTGGGCAAGCGAGGTAAGGGTAGGAACAGGATAGGGATTTTGGACGGGATGAAGGGAGGAAAGAAGTACACCGAGATGAAGAGGGACCTGATATAGATTAGTTTGCAAGGTGGGGAGTCACAAAATGTTTATTTGATAGTTGTGTCCATCCAAAAAAAACCTACCTTAACCGGTAGATTACCTAATAATAATAATTTTTTTATATCACATGATGTTTTTTACTATAAAACTTAGGACCTTATTTTATGTGATTTTTATTGGTCAGATGAAATGTGCATAATAATTTCTTCGAAGTTTCCCATGCATGTGAGAAAGAAAAAACGATATTATTTTATACTAACCGAATTTGCACAGGTGTTTTAATTTAAGTGAATTTGAGAATGTTTTAATCGAAATTTTCTATCGCACACATTACATTTTTCAATCTCAAATGTAAAAAAAAGCTATTACTATTGTGTCAATTTTTAAAAGAGAAGTGGTTTTTTCTTATGAGCCAAAGATTCTTAATGGTGCCCCACCGTAAATCTTCCATCATTTAGAAACAAAAATAGACCGTATTGCTACGCATGATACATTTTATGATCGTGGAATGTAAGCTTGCTACGACAATAGAGTTTCTGTGACTATTATTTCGCATTAAAACAATAGACATTTGAATAATAAGTCACCCTGTGGCTTATGGGAAACACTTATCGTCCTTGAAAACTTTTCCATTGTGCATTACTGGCCCAAATAGGACCTCATTACCTTGACCGAGTGTTGACCGAGCACTGCGTTCGATTCGGAATGGTATTCGCTCGTGGATCTATTGTGAGTCGGGAAGGCTTGACGTTGCTCTCGTTGCATTTTTTCCACAAATAGAGCCCTCTCTATTATCCGCAACTTCTAATACTCAAGTCATTTATTGTTTGTGGCAAGCCCCTGTGCTCTTGGTCTCTTCTTCTGATGTCTATCTTTATCTCCGATATTAGTTCCAGCATATTTTTTTGTGTTTGGGAAAAAACACCATCTCTTTTCATTATTCAAGCAGCTGACAGATTGCCACGCCATTACCAAGGTCTTATTCGTCCACATTATTTTTAGCCGTCTATTCTTGCAGCCATTTCCTTAATTATTCTAATGTGGCACCACATTTATAAAGATTCCAATCCTCTCTCCCATCTTACTCTCACCGTCCCCGTTTCAATGTTTCATACAAAATCCAGGTGAACGAGTTCATTTTTTTAAATTTTATGCTTTCGAACGACACGGTTTGTGTCATTTCCAAGATTTTTTCAACCCTTCAGCTCTGCTATATGTGCGTATTCATAATAGTGAAATTTAAATTCGCCGTTAACCGCTTGCCTATTTCACTGTTTGCCCAGAAGCATTCATTCTTGAATATAGCCGGCGATGCTCTGGCACTTATCCTTAATCTCGACCATTTTCGTTTCTCACCGTTAAGTTTACTCCAGTAGTTCTTGCTTCCTTTAATGTCCCCGGGCTACACCTTACTGCACTGTCGTTCCCTCCTTTCTCCGATCTCAATTTCCACCGCCTAATGGAATGCATTAGGAGGCAGGGGAGAGTGAGAAGGGGAGGTGAATTTCAGAATCCATGAGTAAGAACTAGAGAAAGGTTCCGAGAGAAGTTTGCCAATAAGGAACAAGCTCTAAAGTGGGCCCAAGTGCATGTTGGCCTTGGACCTTAATTAGACAAGCAGAGCCCTTAAGTGAAAACCAATTTCAAAATTATATCCTTCGTTTATCTACTCGTACGTAATTATCAGGCTATCTAGCAGGTCCCCGAAAGGGTGCAGGGCAGGATATCAGTTTGCATATGATTAATAATTGGGCAGGAACTTATGGGGAACTGGTTAAAATAGAAGTGTGTGTGTACTTGTTGCTGCAAATTTTATCTTGTTCTGAAAAACGGTTTTCCGATGTGATCCTTGTCGTCATATATTGCGAAGTTTTATCAAAGAATATTTGAATTCAAGCGTTATTAAGCTGAATTACGACTATCAAATGTCTCTTTTGTGAGCATTATTCAATTCAATGTTTGTTCACAACATATATGAAGGTCTGATCTATTCCGTAATACGAATATTGAAGTTTTTCATGAAATACGAGTAGTGGCAATGAATTTAGTTGTAAAATATCTTTTTTAAGTGCACTTTTTTGGGAAATGAATGAATTTGTATCGATTGCGAAATTAATTTCTTATTTTGCATATATATATATATATATATATATATATATATATATATATATATATATATATATATATATATATATATAAATTCACTGATAGTCATAACAAACACAGAAACCAAAACACACAAAAGAGGGAAAACTCACTGGTTCTCGAATTTTCGGTGGTCCAACCACCTTTCTCAAGAGGAATTAGGAACCTATGAGGAATTAGGTTCCTAATTCCTCTTGAGAAAGGTGGTAGGACCACCGAAAATTCGAGAACCAGTGAGTTTTCCCTCTTTTGTGTGTTTTGGTTTCTGTGTTTGTTATGACTATCAGTGAATTTACATTACACGTTTGTGGGTTTTCCAAAAAAGTGTATATATATATATATATATATATATATATATATATATATATATATTGTATATTGCATGACCCCCAGTTAGGAATAACAGTGGAGAAATGGACACTGTGGCTGAGAAAAAACGTTTGAATTGGTGATTCGTAAACGAAAAGAATATTTTGCAACGATGGGTTTATCGCTTTTAATCCATCACATTTGTCAATTTACGTCGGGAAAATAATTTTATTGTCGGATTCCATAATTCTTTCATGTTTATGTTAATCTAAGCATCGTTCAGACGTATAAATTTATTCCTCCCCCCCCCCCCACGTTGTTCCCTCACTCCCCACGCTTCAGGCATATACTGGATATATTTCTGAAATGCAGAATGCTCAAGTTTCATTTCTGTTAAATGAAGTATGAGTAAGCTTACTTTTGTACGTACATTTTCATTTTTTCAACCGTTGTAAAAATCGATCACTAAAAATAGATATTCCAAACATTATCTAGGAACCATCATAATCGTTTCCGCTCGTTCATGATGTCTTAGTCTATCTTGTCACCTTTTAAAAATAACTCTACCAATATTCACAAAGTACTTGTTTAATTAATTTGCCTCTTAACCATTCCTTTTTTATTAGATTTCAACACAAAAAAATCGGTGGTGCAGGGACCACTGTAGGGAACTAGTTCCAATCTTGGGAAATTGATGAACCCATTCCATGGGTCGGGAAAACACAATGGATGTGCGCTTGGACATGGGCCCTCAGGGAACGTCCGTTTATGCTCTTCGGCCATTAGATTCCCTCTAGCGATAAGAAATGGCTTGAGACAGTTCTTGCATGGAATGCCTTTACTTCCACAGAGGGGAGTTCGTTGTGGTGAAATGTTAGTGATAAAACCAACTGATAGCCATATAAACTCCAAAGATAGACTTTTCCTAGCGAGGCATGCTGGGAGTAATTTGGTAATTTACCGAACTGTCGAAGTTACAACGAGTTGGCGAAGTGGTGGGTTTAGGAAGTGCTTTTCTCTTCCCTTTGCCGAAACGACGCCCTTTCTCTAGAGTCAAAGTTAAACCACATTTCCAAAATGTTTTACTTTCGTACAAATGTAGAGTTATGCGCGAACGGTTACAAATTTGTTATTATTCTTAAAGTTTATGTGATTAACTCTTCCGATATATGTTTAGTTGGCAAGAACTACATCATATTTTCTCGTAATTAGGTACGTGAGTACAAATGCGCATGGCTTGATTCATAGTCCAACATATTTTTATGGCACGGTGTGATTACGAGTGTAAGAGTAAAGCATGTTAAAAGTAAAGCATGAGCTATTGAATGTGAGGAATACGTTGGATACGAATTTCGTAAATAAAACAGTTGAGTTATGCGCGGAGAAAATCATCCTTACCTAGCTACGTATGAGTAATCATTAGAAATAATATCTGGAAAAAATATTTCAAAATCCTTCACAATTAAACTGTCACTTAATGCAGCACATTAAAGATCTTAGTTTTCGAGTGATAGTAATAGAAAATCTTGTGTCGAAGAACGTTTCGTCATTAGGAATTCACCGTACTGCTAGCCCCATCTGTCACGACACGAAATATCTTAAACCCTATAATCACATTAACTCATTCTTAGGCTCTGCATACTTTCATTTATAGCTTATTACCTTCACTCATGCACCAGTAATTATCAACTTCATTGTTTACGGTCGCTCTGTACAATTATTGGGTATTGTAATTTGTAAGTGATCCAACATAATAGTATGATAAAAATGACATGAAAAGGCGGCACTCAATTCAAACCGTGATTCTACTCTCGGTTAAACGGCTGACATAGTTTTCCTTACGAGGCACAGATGGCAGAGGCGTTCATCACGCTGCTCCTTCACGAATCCTCAAGGAACTGGCGTTACGTGCGGCGTTAAAACGAACTATTTCGATTTGGATTGAAGTTTTTCTGCATTTTTCGAAATATATTCCTGGAGGGAAATTTTCTAGGTAACAATTTCGTGTCAATCATCAAAGCTTAGATTTAATTGACTGCTTTAAACTCAGACATAATTTAAGGAAATCATGTTTTGTAGTTCATGCCCCGTTGACTGATTTTCATCGCGTAGTTATTCATTTCCTAAAGAATTGCTTATAATATATATTAATAAGGTTCTTCAGAAAATGTTGCATTCAAAATATGTAAGCTTAAGGGAAAATTTGTTTTCCTTATATTTTTACGATTTTTCTGACAATCTTAGTTAAAGTTTGTGGTATTTCTGGAGCTTATGATTGCTTTACTTTGCCAACTTTAATAAAACCAACTTTCGTTTCACCACAGGAACATTTTTGTTTGTCTCATAATATTTATCCATAAATTTGATGGAAAATACCACAAATATATGTAATTGTTATTTGGTATTATAATTTTTAATTTGGATGTCATTGGAACTATCCTGTACTCTTCGTTATCTGCTGTCGTGCAGGAAATCATGTAATAATTGATTATTATTACTTCGTGACGATTACTGTTTCGTGTATTCAGAAAGAATTAGGAAATTTAATTTTTTGTAATATTCGAATCTAAGCGAAGGGTATGAAGGTTAGCAGGTTTACGTACATAGCTTAAATCTTAATCACGGAGCTCATAATCGTAGATTAACCAATGGTAAGAAGTGCGTAGTAGTTGATTGCATATATCTAAATATGCACCACTGCGATCGTGCACCTTTCATTCCGACTTTTATAGGTGTTGGCGATGGAATTCCACAAAGATGAGAAAGAAACCATAGACATTAGTGTGGATGCATTGTTATTTCGTCATAGATTTCAAATCTGCGGGTAAACGTTGTTGAATACCGTGCAAAATTTACGACCCCTCGTTTTACTTCCTTTTAGGAATCACAAACCATTTGTATCAATGTAAATATCGAATGAACGTACCTACGATCGTGAAGCAATGACAACGAGATAGACGAGACCGTAAACTTGATTGGCACTAGATTGTAAAGGGGGGGAACACAATAAAGTTACAAGTAAGGGGAGAAATAGGGAACAAAACATTTGTATCCCCAAGTATCATATCCGTCTATTTGCTACACTACGAGGTGCCGGAGGTAGAAGTAGCGCCAGGCGATTTCCAAAAAGAAGGCTAGTGAGAAGACCGTTTGTTTGCCTCGTCACCCGGCCAGCGCCTTCGCGATCATTGCTAGCCGCTCCGTTTTCCCGCCCCGGGCGAGGATTCAAGCGTGGCCTCTCTCTCCCTCCTACCACCCTCTCTCCCTCCTCCTCCCTCCCCTTCGGCCTCAGCTGACGCCCTCCCTCGAAAGCCGTCACCTCTGCCTTGCTGAGGCTGTCGCAACCGAAGAGCCGCAGGTGTGTCATTATTGTGTCCTCCCGACGACTAGAAGCGAATATGATTGGCGATAATGATTCACGGCGTGAATCATAGTCCGCATGCTTTTTGTATTAACGACCGCTGGTTGCACACAGTGGCTCCCTTCGCACTTCGGACCTTTAGTCATTATCGTCTCGGGGGTCATTATATTTTCATTGCCCTCCAGTAACGATGTTTACGACGTCTGCTTTGAGGGGCTGTTTGGAGTGGCTAGGACAGAGTGACTCGGCCGTGTTTGTCCTGAGAAATCGGCAGATGTGTCTGAGGGAAATAAATATAACAAAAGCTTCTGTTGGCGTTCCTTTCTGCGAGGTCTTGTTGACCAATTGCCCGCATCATCGTTTTTTTTTCATTTTTGGCTTGCGGTTTTTTGGGTCTTGCCATTATTCCGTCGTCTGTGGACGTAAAAGACTGATGTGCTGTTCACGTGGTTGCCATGAGTCGAATTAAAATTTTACAGGCATACAAAATGGGTGATAAAGTCTGTTTTTGCGGTTGGCGGACGTTGGCCCCGTAATCCAGGGTGTCGGGGAAGTTTTAACATCCACGTAAAGATTTAAAGATTTTCGAATCAAACTGACTTTTCGATGAGACGTTTTCGACAGAGCCGGATGACGGATTGTAATCTGGTAGTTGTCATTAATTGTCCTAGTTTTCCCTCTTTCTCCACGTAAAATCATTCACGATCCCACATTGCACACATACGTTAAATTGAACACGTATAAGCGTGCCAAATTCAACTGCCAATTTCATCTTTCCGGTCCGTCAAACGTCACGACGATAGGGGATCTCCGAGAAATTTTTTGGCCGAACATAAACAATGAATCTTCGTGCTTTTTATAATCGAAGTGACTTTTCACTTCTGAACTGGAAAACGGCGGGTTTACTAGATTAATGTCAATTTCCCTAATTTTTTTCCATAACCATTCGACTTATCTCCCTCTGCACGTGTACATAATGCTTTAAAATCAATGAGTCTTTTAAAAGAGAGCCCGTTCAATGAGTCCATACAGTCAGGAAACGAATAGAAGTGACTTGCGTAGGTTGTGGCGTGCAATATATTTTTATTTTTTTAATGCGGCATGTGAATGGTTATACGTCTATTTAGCTAATTTTTAAATCGTCAACTGCTCCCGTAATTCGAATGTGTGATTAAATACTATATTAAATAAATGATACTCTCTGTACTCACAAGTCTACACCCTAATTACGTTTTCACCTTTGGAGAAGAATAGGCAAAAATCTCTTTCAAGCCATAATTATTTCAAAATAGGTTGTAGTAATGGATATCCGCGGTGCTAGGACTTTGTATGCTACAAATACATCACATAATCTTAGCCCCTGTATCTAGTACACGTCTAGTCACGTAATCTTAGCTACTGGTTTAGTACGTTGGTGATAGCAATATTGAGAAAAATTTGCCAGCTTTATTTAGTAGTCCATTATAGTGCTTTTGAAAAGCATTCCTGCAGCCTTAGTAAACTGAAGGGGACTTAACTTTATGTACACGGATCATCTTTCTTGGACAAAATATATCCATTTAAACGCCAACAAAGGGGATCTACATCTACATCTACATCTACATAATACCCCGCAAGCCGCCGCAAGGGCGTGTGGCGGGGGGTGTTAGGCCACCACCCAAAAAAAGGAAAAAAGAAAAAGGAAAAAAGAAACACCGCATTCAAAACCAACACACACATGCAAACCCCAATCCACAACAGTGCACACATTCATTGCAACACCCCATCATTCGACGCGCATGCAACCACACATCTACCTATCGGGATCGGGATAGTGCGGTGGCTGAAGTACTAGCTTCCCACCGAGGTTGGAATCCTGGAGACGACAAATATTTTTCAGTGGTATCCCGTTCCCTACTTCAGGTGTACTTCAGACTACACTACTACAGAGAGCACTTTGAGTGAGTACGCCGTCCGTCGGATAGGACGGAACACAAGTCGTATTGTTATACGTAATCTACCGGTTAAGGTAGGTTTTGGATGGACACAACTACCAAATAAATATACTGTGACTCCTAAAAAAACACAATCCAGTAACCTACTCTACATCAGGTCCCTCATCATCTCTGTGTACTTCCTTCCTCCCTTCATCCCGTCCAACATCCCTATCCTATTCCTGCCCCTTCCTCGTTTGGCTAGCATTATCCCCTCTATTACCTTATTCAACATTCTTTATGAATTACAGCAAACCGTATGCGATACCTATGAAAATACTCTTTGGAAATCTAAAATTCATGTTTGAGAAAGTGGTATCACTGGGTCGTCTACGTTTCCTCAGAAAAAATTGATCCCTTGTAAATATCATAGCCTAACTTACTAAGAGATGTCCATAAAAACAAGCAAGGTTTGCATATGGGAGCCAACAGTTGTCATCCGACCTCTCCGAATTCATAAATAATTTAAATCAGTTGGTTTTGGGCAGGAAATTGGACCTACAATTGCATTGAAGAGGGTAGTTTGCTGTACATATAAACTCAACGTTTCCATTATTTCTTTAGGTTTAATGAATATTAACACAATCAGCATATTTGGACTACTGTAATTACAAATTTTTCCACAAAAGTCCACGCTGCGGAATTAGAGCGAAGAGGATCACGTGTGTCGCTTGGAGCAATAACATTATTCCTTTTCTCGTCAGCCTTAAAAGCAATAACATGAATATGTTATTCTTTTCTACTTCTAATGAAAGAGTTGTTTTTGGGGATGGTGTATTTTCTTCATTTCGTGACGAAACTTTAACGTTTTGTTTCCAACTGCTTTGTCGTCAATTTGAATGTAAATAAATGAATCCCGCCGTGGGCAAGGACACCGAGAGCACGTACAAACAATATTGTTCCGGTTTTTCCTATATTGCGAGGTCATTACCAAGTTGTAATTATTTTATGTTTAGGGCTTCAACTTTTTGTTTGAGCTCAGAGGAGTCCATAATGAGTTGATGAAACTGTTTTATTTTGGATTTTCGACGCCGAGAGCTGGAGGAGATTGAATTTTTGATACGATAAATGAGAATCACATCTGGCGATCCTGGTTTTCTTTCATTACAGGCTTATTAAAGAAGAGTTCTTGGCGAAAGCACAATTTCACTATAATTTAAATGGTTGTGCCCATCGTTGTTGCGCAAAAGTTTATAAATACTATTTAAATTTAATACCATTTTGTTTTTTACTGGAAGGACAATTTTGTATTGGTTTGGTGCTAAAAGTTTAGCACATTTTGGAGAAGTTACTGAATGGCAGTATTGGAGGTCTTTTTCTGATTAATCGTTAAATACCTTTACGTACATATCTACGACAGGGGAATAATGTGAGCTTACGTGTGTGGTCTGAATAGTTTTCGACCTCAGAAAATTCCAAAAAAAATGTCTTGTGCATGGATGGTCTGAAAAGTTTCCGGCCTAACAAAGATACAAGACATTTTTTCTGAAATTTTTTAGGTCGGAGACTTTTCAGACCACCCTTGTATTTATCCAAACTCACATCTGATTGATGAACTCTTAACAATGTTTCATTCCAACAACTTTTGTCACCAGAAGGCAGCACATATGCGAAATACACTTTTAGAAGAATAATTTTCTAAGCGAAGGTTATTATTAATTATCTAGGAGCGTGAATTCGTTCGTCTTGGTTGCACCTTGATATGGGTTTAACTGGGATGTGCCCTAAGAAGGTATTTTATAATGACGGATATTTTTTTGACGAAATTAACAATTGTGGTACTTACTTATACAAAAAAGGCGCTATAATGAGATGAGAAATACTTTATATTCCCTGCAGGCCCACGTGAAGGATAACTTTAATCTCATCTTTCCTTAGAAATGAAAATGAGAGAAGCGTCCTAGGTACGAGGGTCATCCGGAAAGTAGTACCCGTTCGTGCCGCATGAAGTGCTGACGACGCGAGTAGCCGCTGGACGAGGTCAGATAGCTTCAGTGGCTTGTCTGCCTTCTCTGAGCCAAGTTGCGTGACGCTAGCATTGCCTGTGTTGTTTCTGTGATTGTTTACAATGTTTAAAAAATTGAGAACGCCGCCAGTTGTGAAGTGAGGGCAGTGATTAAATTCCTCAATGCAAGAAACGTTCGCCCATGTGATATTCATCGCCAATTAAAGGAGGTGTATGGAGACAATGTAATGGACGAGTCGTCTGTTCGGCGGTGGTGTCGCAACTTCAACGTGGGGAGGGGGAACACACACGACGATGAGCGTTCGGGGACACCGTCTGTCATTACAGACCAACTGGTGAGCTCAGTTGACGAATTCGTGAGGAACGATCGGCGCGTCACAATTGATGACATCTGTGAGCGTTTTCCCAATGTTTCTCGAACAATTGTTCATGAAATTGTTAAACACCATCTGCATTATGCAAAAATTTGTGCAAGATGGGCCCCTCGCATGATTACAGATGAGCACAAAACCAAGCATATGGCTGCAGCACTGACGTTTTTGGGACGTTATTCTGATGAAGGAGACTCTTTCTTGACTCGCATAATTACTGGTGACGAAACATGGGTTTGTTATGCATCACCTGAGAGTAAACGACAGTCAATGGAGTGGCATCATGCTCATTCACCAAACAAACCAAAAAAATTCAAGACAGTTCTGTCCACCAGGAAACTCATGGCAACCATTTTCTGGGATCGACGAGGTGTATTGCTTATTGATTTTATGGCCCGTGGAGACACTATTAATGCCAATGCGTATTGTGAAACATTAAAGAAATTACGGCGGGCAATACAAAATCGGCGGCGAGGTCTATTGTCTACTGGTGTCATTCTCGTTCATGACAATGCCAGGCCTCATGCAGCTGGGATAACACAAAAACTTTTGCAGCAATTCAAATGGGAAACTTTCGACCATCCACCGTATAGCCCGGACTTGGCCCCTTCAGATTTTCATCTCTTTACAAAGCTTAAAGACTTTTTGGCAGGAAAAAGATTTGACAGCGATGAAGAACTTAAAGAAGGAGTGACCCTGTATCTCAATGAGCTGGCGGCGAAGGACTATGCAGCAGGAATACAGAAACTTGTCACACGTTATGACAAATGCCTTAATTTGCTTGGAGATTATGTTGAGAAGTAGTTTAAAGTATCCTCTTTCAAATAAAATTTTTTATGTTTGTTAATATTTACTTTTGTGTCTTTATTTCACGAACGGGTACTACTTTCCGGATGACCCTCGTATTTCATTTCTTTCTTATCTGCTGCTGCCACGTGAATGATTCCTACGCTCATTAAAGTCACAAAGAAATACATCTTTTAACTAGAAAATCTAAGCGTAACCATGAAAAAATTTAATTAATTTCATACTTATGTTTTATTTAACGTTTATAATATTTAAATCATAACCTGGGAGATTTCAAATCATAATTTAAAGTAAAACATAACGTCATTTAACACCAGGTCCAGAAAAAACCAATTAAGCCGTATATATATTAGGTAGATCCAAATTCATTTCGGCACGTGCCATACTCAGTGCGAAAGCCAAAATGATTTCTTTCTATTCGTATCAGAAGCTTCGTTAATCGATAATCAGAAGAATGACAGATTGACGTGTAATTAATAAAGATTGTTAATATTTCTCTCCTTGTATCTTTGAGTTTAGGGACTCCTACGTAGGGAGCGTCCTCATCAAACCCCTTGGGACAAGAGGTTAACGATTCCTCTTGTTACAATCGGAACACGAAAACTTTGAAATGTAACGTGACTGAGGCAAACAAATTACAGGAAAATTCCATTGATACAGGAATATTCCGTGCACGGTCGAGTCATATTTTTGTGCTATAATCGTTTTCATAGTTCGCCACTTCATGAGACGGTGCAAGCAAGCATTGCAATAGCAATATTTCATGCAAGAAGGTACACGTTTTCTTTTGTTTCTTGCGTATGAATGTATTTACAATTTAAGTGACCCTATGCGATGCCGTGGGTGTTGATGCATTCTAATTATGCGTGGTGTGCAGTGTGTTCTTCTCTCCTTTTGTGCACGTCACCCCAACTAAATGCTTGTGTGGTCGCAACTTAAAAAATTTCATCTGACGCTAAATCGTTCTTTTTTTATCTTGTCCGTGTTCTATCTCTAGGCGCGTGACTCAGTTGTCCCTAGCTTCAACTTCGAGTCGCAATAGGCGTCATTGGCCATGCGGAGGCAGGCAGCAGCGGCTAAAGGAAGCGTTGGTGCATTGGAGGTTTTCGCAACGTTATTTTGCTTCCCACTTCGTATCGGGAGCTTATTGTAAACAGGCGTCTGGCGTCGTTGATAACTCCGCATACTTAGATGATTGTGGGAAATTGAAATGCGCAGTTCGCTGAAGCTGAGGAGTATTTTTAAGTGTGTGTTCCTTCGTCCGTTGTCGGGGATAAACAGGAAGTGCTCTCAACCTCCTCAGTACATGGACGAAGCTTTTTCTCGGAGCATTCTTATTTTTTGTTAGTATGTTTTTTCGTTCTAAATTTTATTGGCTCAATCTACGTAGCGTAACCTGAGTGACTCTAAAAGATGAGATGTTAAAAAGACCCAAAAATGTTTATGCATCAAACAATTTTTATATTATATCGGTATATTTTAATTTAATCCTCAACTTTTGGTTCTTCGTAAATTTCTATCGGGTGCTAAAAATTAATATCAATCAGATTTAATATCAATTATTTATTAGTTGATTTGTAGTGAAACTTCGTGCTCCAGCACCTTCATTGTTTACGAGTTGAAATATTCGAAAGGATTTGTTAACAGTTCACCAAAACATTTTAAGGGGTGAATGCTTTACACTATGTACGAAAATAACGTATTTTAACCCTTTACTGTCGGTACTACCAGGAAATTAATTAATTAAATTTTTTTAAGGATGACTGTTTTTCGAATTATTTACCCGAGTCAGAGGGAATCGTCAAATATGCGTGAATTTACGGCGATATCAAACTATAACTGCAGTCTGGTATAGTAAGGAATCCTTCCTTATTATTTCTCAAACCTTAATTCACCAAGAGACATTCAATCATGCTAGTGAAACGGCTATCCATTTGCATTTTTTCAGGACAAATCCTTTTTGCTATCAAAAACTCGATCCAAGGAGATTTCGAAGCATAAGGCAAAATGTTTGAGTCTATTACCTCATCACTCCATCTTTAATTTTTTCCGTTTCCTAATTTTTAATGTAATTCTCATGGTCGCACCTGAGACGAGTTTGCCGTTTTCCTAATCGTAAATGAAGATGTGTGATCAAAGCTCTTTCACTAATTGAGACACTTTGCATTGCAATTACGTTCCCTAATCATTAATATATGTTCAGTTCATAAAATGTTCTATTCTTAGGATAGTTAGCTTATTTTTACAATCGAGGTATCGTAGAAGAAAGCTACAGGGAATAAAGTCGAGGTAGATGTTATTTTTACTCTGAATGAGGTTGCGTTTTTATGATATAAAATTTGTTAGGTTTCGATTTTTACCCGATTTTCACTTCGTGTGTGTGTTCCCGTCGGATGGGAAGTAAAACTGTTGCCCACCTTGGCGTCTGTAGTTATAGAGTATGCCAAGGCGGACGCCGGGTTTCTATACACCCTTCCTCCATTCCCTGGAAATCCTACATCTACGGCCTATAACTAATCGCGTCAATGACCTCAACTTTCCGTTGCATTCCTGAACAACCACTACTAACTCGTATTACTGTGAAATAGGCATTTCAAAAGGCATCGAAAATGTGAAATCGTAAGTTTTGGTCTAAATGCATATTTTATTGTTTTCTGATGAGATAAGAGATGCTTTTTATTCGTATTGTCATACCTTCTATAATGAAACAAGTATTTCCCGGTCGATAGTACATTGGAATGGGTTGAATTCATTAAAAATATCGTCGCTTCATGTGTCTTCAGCCGGTTGCAATGCCTTAAATTCGACATATTTCCTCATTTACAAAATATTGTCAGCCACTCCTGTGGCACTGAGTATTTACAATTTTAAATTGCACATCCCGAGTCCAAATTGTCGCATATTCTGTAAAATTCATAAGAGCAAGTAGTCGAATTAATTAATTATATTGGAAAGGTATTTGTTGTGGGTAAATTCATACTGATTGTACTCGAAATTGGAAGATATTTTGAATTAAAATTTGGCAAGGGTTGAAAGCAATTAAGTTGGAATAATTGAATCAAATCTGAATAATTGTCTTATTTGAAGGCGTATCGGACCGTTCGTGTTCGTTTTAAGGTTTCAGGGCCAGTTGGCAGATCCAATGATTTTCGCAATTCGCAAATGGAAACGAAATAACTCATTTAACTCAAATTAATTAAACAGGAATAACTTTATATCTCTTGAAATATATGGGTGATATAACACTAGATTAACCGTAAAATGAGTTTGTTTAAGTTTCCCATTAAATGCTCTCTTTTTTAAATTTTACTGCATTATCCACCCTTGTTATCTTATTTTCATTTCTAAAATGTTATCGCATCGGCAATCTGATGTTCCATTCGTTGATGAGGAATAGGTGGGAAGACGAAATACAATACTTACTTGTATTCGGCCAAATAGGCTATAATAGTGCTCAGGGAGCTAAAAAACATGGATTTTTTTTCAGAAATTATATGATTATAAGTTTATATCGGCATGAAAAACATGTGGAGAACAATTCATTTGATATCAACCAATTATAGTACATATTTTGAGTTCACAAGAAAAATATCTGGCACTCATTTTTGCCCATTTTAGACTCTTTATTTATTATAATTTATCTTGAATCCGATAATCTTTATGTTTTGTGTAAATATTTCAAAAATTACAGTAGAAGTTTTTGTGGAGAGCGACTAACAGCTAAGGTCATTTGCGCCATCAAGGATGGATGGGAAAGGTAGGGTGGAGGTAAACTCGGCGTCGGCATTAGAGTCCTCTTGTCGAAAGGCGCCAAGTGGTCCGCAGTTTAACGTCCCGTCCGACGGACGTCGTACTCACTCAAAGTACCAGACAGAACGGAAACATTCTCTGTCCACATGACCGTCTGGATTGCTGCGTCCAGCTTAAGCTGTTGTAAGTATGAGTCTTTTAGGGTGGGTTTCTCTTGTTTTTCCTTTCCCCCCTAAATCTTAGGTTGATGATGGTATTTTGTGGCTTCTTCTTTTTTATTAATTTTATTATTAGTATTTAATGTTTTTTTCCGTCACTTGTCCGGTTCGGGGACGTGTTCTGTTGTGCCAGCTTTCGGTCTCCTGTTTGTTGTGATTTGTCCTGTAGGATAACTCCATAGGTCCATTAGGAGAGGATTTTTGGTGTTGCGTTAAGATAGTTCCATATCTACGGCTAGCTTCTTTGAGACGGTCAGAATTGGTGATAGATGGAGGTCCTTTCTCATCTCTGAGTTTCTTACGAACCATGGGGCGCCTACAAATCTCCTGACTTATTTGTTTTCAGTACTTAGTACTTTCCTAAGGTGCGATTTTGCCACTTGCAGCCACACTGGAGCAGCGCAGCTGAGAAGGGGTCGAATCACTGCCATGTAGATGGTTTTCTTTGTGTGGAGATCTAGGTGCGCTCTGGGGTGGAGGATTGGGTTGAGTGCTTCAGCGGCTGCTGTTGCTTTGCCCATGGCGTACTTAATGTGGTGGCCCCACCTGAGGTCTTTGTCAAGGATGACTCCAAGTTGCTCACTCAAAGTCCTCTTCACAAAGCACCTCAAGGAGGGATCCGGATACAACTAAAAATATTTGTTGTCTCCAGGATTTGAACCCAGGACCTCTCGGTGGGAAGCTGGTACGAAAGCCACCGCACCATCTCGATTCCCTTGAGAAAGTCCATTTTCTTTTTTCGGTTCCAAATGCTGAAGGACGTATTCAAGGTCACTTCACACAAGGTATTATCACGGAGAGAATGAGAGCATCTGTATATGTGGTAATAATAAACTGATTACCCTTTTCTGCTTCGAATGAACTGGCTCCCAGAGGAGAAACGGGGCCATTTTGTTATTGCAATACGGGAATGACACGAAGAGCCACCAGAAACAAAATAGCAGATCTGATGTAGATGAAGGTACAAGTTAAATCATAAGGAAGGTACTCTTTTCCGAATTCCTTTCATAAGCCTTCTCTTTGTGACCTTTTAATTTCAAATTCATGGGAATGAAGTCGGCAAGGTTTGCTGATCGGAAAGTCCTGATCCAGGCATAACGGAAATTTCCTCCCTCACCGAGAGAGATTCCATTTTAGGTCCTTGACGTGTCTGTCGGAAAACATGACCCTAAATCCTGTTAGCAATTCGACTTCCGCAGAAAATGATTCTAAAACTTTGAACCCATGTCTTCATCATTTCTCGTTCATGGTTAGCTTATCTGAACTCAAAATTTAAGGGCACGTCTCCATTCACGCGGGCAGTTTGGTAGCCAATACTGTCTCACGAATTGTGGGATAGGATATCTATTCATTTGGTCTCAAGACCGGAGTGATCATTCGGTGCAATTCCATGTGAAGTCATGAAAATATACTGAAGTTGATTACTTTTTAATTTTCGTGTAAGTTGATAATGGTAACACAACATTTCGTGTGCATAAAATGGATATATAATTTTTTTCGCCAACGTGAACTCTGTGAGGGTTAATTTTTATAATGTTCTTATCCTGATGTTTTGAGTTCAACGAGGTTTTCCTCATTAGCTCGTTCTCATTGTATTAATTCCATTAGAAATTAAACCATGCTTTTGCTTCCATTAAAAAAAAATTCATCGATGTGTGTGCTATTCTCATTTCAATGAGATGGTTTCAGTCAAATTTGAACAGAAAACATGAAACGTTATTTTTCGGCGTCGGGTAATTCAGAGAGAATGTTTGGTTATCTCTTTTTTTTATCATTTTAACGCCATTTTCCATGATTAAATTATAACCTGAGAAAATAATCCTCCGGGGATGTTTGTTTTTGATTCTCATGCAAATTGTTTCCGTTCGATGTGACGTCCGGGAGAACGAAAATAGAGAATTTAAAAAAAAAATGTGTGTGGGTTTAGCAGCCTTTGGTAAAAGCTTTAGAAATTAGTCTTGAAGTGAACTAGCAATTTTAGGTATATCTGTGAGAACTAGGTTTGGTTGCTATTCCGCACAATATAAACACTTTTTAGTTGCTCTAAAATACCGATATGGATTTTAGAAAACCTTAAAATTAATACAAAACATTAGTTTTCCATTTAGATAGTACCTATATTTTCTTCGGAAAATTTTATGTTATTGTGAATTTCCCACTAACAAGGATTGTCAGTCTTCCATTATGTTCTCTCTTAGATATGTTATTAATAGAGAAAATTTCTCGAGTATTTCCTTTACGCTTCGCTTTTGTTTGCCCATGTCTCTAGTTTTATTTTTGATTTAAGTGTAGAAAATTTGGTGAGGGTAAAAAAGAAAAGCTTTGCACTTCCACACACTTTTAATACAATACCTTTGTTCATACGGCATTGTATTAAAAGTGTGTGGAAGTGTCAAGTTTTCCTTATTTTTTACCCTCACCATGAAGGAATTCCACAAAGTTAAACCTGAAACTGTTAGCTTTAGTAGAAAATTTCCTCAAAATTTCTCTCATATTTGGTCAACATTTTCATCGTTAATGCTAAACTTGATATTCCGCTAGTATTCATTACTTGATTATGGGGTGATATGAATCAGGTCGTGCGTGAAAACTCTCATGCATATTCAATACCCGTGGTTAATTCACTTTCTGTGATGTCTAATGATCGTTTGAATCCATTTTTCTGCATTGATAAGTTGATCGGGAGTTTATCCTTAGTTAACAGTAATATTATTCATCACTTAAATGAATTTACAGAAACGTTCAATCGCAACTTTCAAAATTGTATGGGCTAACTCGTGCGCTTTTGCTGGACTATGTGCCGGATTTTTTGTGATATTTACCTAGGAATAATTTCTTGCGAGGCCAATCGATGATATTATGGAAACAGACATTAGTGCTTCAGTGCCTTCTCAATAAAACTTTATTCTTCAAACTTAAAAGTATTTACGTAATTGGCTGCTGCATGTTTGTTGCAAAAAATTCAAGAGTTTCTGTAAATGACACGATCTTTGAATTGCGTTATTAAATATTAATGCACGTTCGACTTTTTTATCGTTGCCTGTCTTGTTGGTGATTTTTGAGTATAAAAAAGGGGAATTTATATTGCTTTTTCCACTTCTCTCGTGACGTCCTTGGTGAATTTCAAGGAAAGCCGCTTTAATATGCTTGTAGATATGATTTTGTAATTGATGGAAAAAATATTTTCCCTCATAATTTTCCTTAAGCTCAAACAATGTTTAAGAATATTTCCTTTGTGAAGTATTGTTTTCTACTGAGTCTGTTCAGTGTAATTAGACGTTATGGACCAGACGTGCAGAGAGTGAATCCTATGGCTATATTCTGTGAATAAAAAGTTTCATTTAAACGTGACAGTAAAATTTAATTTGCTGGTCCGAGTGATATCTATTTAGTACTGGGAATTGGTTGGAACAGGGAGTGAGGGGCGATATCATAGCCATATTACATTGATTTTCCCTTTCTCTTCTTTCAGAGACGTTTATTTATCGTTAAAATAATTTAATTTGTTTCAAGGAATTTTTGTTAAGAATGCGTCTATATTTAATCATATCATACAGTTTAATGTTAGGGGTATTATTTTGTATGTGCTTTTTTATGGTATATGCATTAATGTCCAAGTATCTTAGATTTGTTTATTTCTCTTGTTCCGATGTGTTTGTTGACCGCTTCTGCGTGCTTGTTTTACAAGACGCTCAAGGTAAGGGAATTGCCTTAGTGAAATCGTTTCTTCCCCTTAACCAATAGGTCACCTAAGAACGATGCCAAATGTTTCCCTCCATCAGGTTTACAAGCGTATCCTGTGAAATATAAATCTCTCGTATTAATGCTAAGGACATTTTCTACTAGAAGATTACATTTACATAATGCTTTAGTGTCGCTTCAAACTGAAATTTTTTCAGTATCTAAATTTACTGCGTAACATGAAAGTTGCAAAAATTCCAGTTTCCACGTTAAATGAACGAGGATTAAACAAAAGGAATATACCAATATCGATTTTTTTCTGTTTCTCACGAAGATCTAGGTACAGTAATATTTTGTGTTGCGTTTAAAAACCATGTAGGCGTCTTTGCGATGTTTATTTTATTCAGCCCAAAGATCGTCTGCTGTTTATTTTCCTCATTATGGCAGAAATGGAATCATCCGTTTCAGCCGATGAACAGTAAATCCTTTCATACGAGGTAGTTCATGCCTGGCGCCTTGTGTCCGTCCTTGATTTGTTTGTGTTTACTTGCCGACAGAATGTTATTACTCCATGAATTGTTACTCGTCAAGGAATACTATTTAGATTTTATGACCTAAAGATCTTAAATTTAAGTTAACGAGTAACATAGTTATTACACGATGAATCACCTTGACTGAAACCACTTTTTGTGAAGACACCGTGTGAGCAAACCTTATTTCCTTCGAAGTTCATCAGTATCTAATTGGAATATATTTATATATAATATATATATATATGTATATATATATACATATATATAATTACATTAAAGTAGTTTTTATAACATTTTCCACTGATTTCTCATGAAAAATTTTTTTTCTAATGATTATCTTCATGTAATATTGAAAAAAGTTATTTTATACGCATTGATATTACTCTTATGTCGTGTTTTACCCTCGACAGAAATCTGCCTTTGAAATTAATGATTTCCCGCTCCAATTACTAACTCCATAAACGTATTCGAATGACACTGTGTTTTCTTTTCAAGTTGTCAAGATGGTTTCCTATCGATTGCAATTTTTTGCGTAGTTAGATATTTTGATTCACGTTCGTCAGAGACATGAAGTGACGTTTGTTATTTCATTTCATTCCTTAGCAAGATTTTCTATGCATACTACAACTAGACTGGACTACCTAAATGGCGACACTAAGTTTTATTAACGATTTACTCATTAGTGTGCTCAAATATTCATTCGCTGTCCAAACAAGACATATTTGATTGTCGTGCTTACAAACAAGTTAATCGTCAATGATTAAAATATCCTTGGGTTTCCCTAAAGGATATACGGTAAGCGATTTTGTAATACGTTTTGATTCCATGTTAAGTTTTTGTACCTCAGTAATGGTGTATTGTGGCGTGTGTCTTATTTCGCTTTTATATTTGTTAACTAAACAAAAGTGGCGAAAAAAAGAAGGGGCGTTGCAAATTGTTACGGAATAAAACTACTTAAAATGTATTAGAAGGAATGCATTGTGAATTTGAAGCTAAGTCGCTAAGTTACAGATATGTTGAGCACCTAAAATATTGACCACGTCCGTGAGTTAGTTTTCAATTCATTCATGATGCATATCATCATTAATTGCATCATCATTTGCAATTGCACCCCACTCGTCATTATCCAGTGGATCCCCACTAGCTACCCACCAAATTTCAAGCAGTCCTGATTAGTGGACTAATCGGATAGGGAAGGCTCGTAGATCGGACAAAACTCCATTATTATTATTATTCCACTGGTTAAGGTAGAATTTGGATGGACATTGGTGTGACAATACCTTTAACTTGCCTCTTCTAACAAAAAACACAACCTGAAACTTGGCATTATAGTCAACACTCCTAACTTTTTATCTTTACGAAAGATTTTTTATCATTTCATCTTAAAATATTTTATATTTTTTTGTTATTCTATCGTGTAGGTAGGATTTTGGATGGACACAAACATAAAAACTTTGCATTCCCTAGCCTTGCCCAAAAGACAACCTGATCCTGTATTACAAAACACACCTCTTCAATTAAACACACAATGTACACCCCCTTTTATTCCATCCGACATGACTATCGTTGTTCTCCTTCTTCCTCGCTTTTGTGAAATTATCCCTTCTGTCATAGTCTTCAGCATTTCAGCGCCCGCCATAATGCTTTGCATCTGCCTCCTCTCTCCTCTTCCACCATCCCTAGTACTTCGTTTGTTTTTCTTTCCTTCCACTTCACCTTCTCAATCCTTTTTCACACCCACATTTCATCAGTCTCATATCTGCGCTAACCGTCTTGCTTCTACGACCGTGTATCCGTGCCGCATCAAATCACGTACCTAATCGAAGTTTTCACTAGTCCTTTTTTTTAACATCCTTATTCAACGTCCCTCAATATCAGAGGCGAAATCTTTGCCTAACACAATTTAGGTAAATTGTTCCTCCTGAGCTAATTTTTTATCCTGCTGTTTGAACGTATAACTTATCCCTCCTCTTTCTTGAAAACCTCATGATCTATTTTTTTTGGCTGGCGTTCATTCTTATGCGTAAAAGTAATGCGTAAGTTGAGAAACATCACTAATGTTTCTCGATTTACTTAAAGTCCAATTTATATGACAATTATTTGTAGGGAAATGCACCAAGAAGCCTCTCAATTGGAAACGTTTTTGAACCGTTTTCAGTTCGAATGCTAAATGATACTTTGTCTATAAATCTCATGAAGATTTGTATTCACCGAATTGGATTGTAGATAATAGTGTGAAGTACTTTTAAATGGAACGGGATAACCTCTAATTGCACTGTGAGAGCGATGTAGGAATGAATCTTTAAATTACACATTCAAACCACTCTGACAGATTTCATCGGTATGCGTTTGGGAAGGAATTTAAGAGTAATTTTGTCACAGGTTTTCAAGTTATTGAATGAATTTGGATCTTATTCATCTAAGTATATTCTGGAATGTGCCTCGGCCACGTGAGCCCGTCACGCTAAGTATTTTATGATTCAGGCGTCACATTTTTCCGAGTACTTATTTATTTTTCGTGGGTGCGTTTTTTGGAAAAGTAAAATTTAAATCTCCAGGTTTCGACTTCCCGTCAATTTCCAGACTCTTCAGAGAAAATGTATCCTAAACATAGCTCCATATTAACAAGTTATTATGAAATGTTTTGATATCGGTATAATTCATTGCCTTGTCTTTGAATATGCAAGATCTCTTTGATGGATTTGTTTTTAAGTTTGTCCCTTTTCAGTCAAGAACACTAGACACCACTTCGTCGTAATTTTTTCCTTTAAATTCACTTTAAAAACGGGCAATGTCAATTGGGTTTTTTAAATGTAGAATATTAGTAAAGTAAAGAAGAATAGGTCTTGCATTAGGTGTTGGTAGTTCTTTGGGTTTCCTTTAAGGGTTCCCTTCCCTTTCTAATAAGGGTTTTGGATATGGCCAAATCTAAAAGAATAAACTAGTCTGTCCAATGAGAAATATGTAGGTCACCAGCAGTGAATTCTTTAGTTAGTGCATGACGTGGAGGGGAAAAGGCTAAGAAGTTTATATGGGTATATGTTTGGGTCCAACAAGAAGGGATGCATGTTTCCGTTGCATTTTTAAATTCCTCATCCTCCATTAACAATAATATGAGTTTATTGTCCTCTGACGTCATTATAAACTAGTGCAAAAGTGTTGAAATAAAGTCGAGTATTTAATTTCAATAGTATTGCATAGGAATTAATTGTTCCTTTTAAATGGAAAACATTTACGGGCGTGTTATTGCAATTAAAGTTCTCATTTTTCGCTGACATTTAATCAATCGACTTAAAAGTGGACTTAAAGACATGATGGGGTAAATCAAAGGAATTAGTCCCAGGAGCTCAAAAATATAAAAGTGGTTTAGGAGCAGGTTTTTTTAATCACCTCTTGCAATATTTTTTCACTTTGCGTGATCCGCTGTGCGAAACTCATAGAAAATTAAAGACATATAATTCAGTTGTCTTTGGTTCTCGAGAGGCTGACAGCCTGTGCGCGGACTCAATCGAAATTCAGAACCACGTTTGACCTGGAATTTAGATTGAGTTGGCCACCTGTACAGTTAACTGGTTTGATTGGATTTGTAGCACAGAAGTTAACTGCCACTTATTGTATGATACTTGTCCGATGTCCTCACAGTTTTAATTTTAATTTCTTCATGGTTTTGTATGCGAACTAGATGTGGTAGCTGCCGCATTATTTTTTCGATCATATCTCGATTATGGACGGGATGAAGGGAGGAAAGAAGTACACCGAGATGAATAGGGACCTGATATAGATTAGCTTTCTAGGTGGGGAGTCACAAAATGTTTATTTGATAGTTGTGTCCATCCAAAAACCTACCTTAACCGGTAGATTACCTAATAAAATCTCGATTATTCAAGAATATCGAGGTACCACAATTGTTAAAATCGAGCGAGCCACGCCATTTCATTGTGAATCTTCCAGTACTTTTCACGGAAGAGCTAATTATTGAATACAGTTGGGTGAATAGCGTAATTCATGATTTTTATAACCGTTGTAGTACGGGAATTTGGTTCATTTCGAGGTTCAAATATTATTTTGACCTACATTTTCGGTCCTACTCGCAAATTAAACTTTTCTAAATCGTTTATGAGAGAAACACCCTGCTCATTTCGCCTTCAGACGTTATAAGGTAACGAGAAAGGCGATAAAAGCTGACTCGGATTTGACGTCGTCTCTCTAATCCACTATAAACTAAGAAAGAAACTATACGCAGAAAGAAGTATTTAGTAATCGTTATATATTCTGTGTTTCGGACGATATTTCATATAATGTTATTTATTTGTTTTGCATTATTTATTATATTTTCCATTGGACCAATAACAGCACTTCGACCTTTACATCGGAATTTGAACATTGGTATAACAGTTTGACAGTTACATGCACCCAAGTGTTCCCTTGGTGGAGGAAAACTACGTAGGCGGGAATCGAACCCGCGAACTCTGGGTTGGCAGACGAGGACGTTACGCCGCCACCACCAGAGCCGGCAACTCGGTATGTTGCGCATAGCAAATGTACGCCAGAATTCCCAGAATTAATTCTTCACATTCTCTCTAGCCAGCGGCATATCGTTTCAGTACAGTATATCTTCGAAGTAGTTAATCGCACCGGGTTTCCGTATGTAATTTTTTCCGTCCGCAAAAACTCCTTTCTCTAGATGTCTTTTTTCTTAATAAATTTAAGAAAAATTTTCACATCTGTTACGTACACCTGCACGTTAGGATTATATATTTACCGCCACACTGACGTTCGTGATCCCCTTGCCCTTAGGACGGTGTTTTTTGGTCGTGTCCTCCCAATTTTAGAATACTGTTCACCAATCAGGTCGACTGCCTCCCCAACTACTTTAGAGTTACTCAACAGACCTCTTTATTCGAATATAATTTTTTTATTCCTCTTTCCCGCTATCGCATCCCTTCCCTCAAAAATACAACCCGGTACTTTACTCTCTCATCCCTTGGTATATCCCCTCTCCACCGCCGTCGATTACTTTGTGACATGAAATTCTTACATAGCATATTTAACGGAACTCTACGTACCAACGACCTTCTTCCTCTTTTCTCAATTCGTGTTCCCCCTCGACCAACACGTAACTTGAGACTGTTGCAGATTCCAAATTTCCGTCTCTCTCTACGTTCCCTATTCCATCGATTTCCCGCTACATTTAATTCCCTAAGCATCCAGTATCCTTCCCTGGACCTCTCTTCCTACCTCAACGCTTTCACCTCCTTCCTTAAACGCCAGATAGTAACTTAGCCCTCTCCGCTTGCATATGTGCTCTCCTGCCTTCTTATATCTGTTCTTGACATTATTTGTTAACTTTTCATTATTGTTTGTTGCTTTCACTCGTTATTTTTCTTAGTGTATGTTGTATGTCAGCCAATGTAAAAGCCTTTGTGCCGTTTTTGGCTGCTTTGTTAAATAAATAAATATATTGTTTACCTGTATAAAACGCCGTGTGCTGTCATAATCATCGTAGATGTTTGCAACACTGGTCAACGTAGTTTTTACCAAATTGCTGCCAATGAAACAAACGTTTTCCGATCAATTAAAGTTGATTGAAATGAATCTTACGTCAACCGCACCTCATCAAACTGTGCATTTTAACCGGTGGGTTACGTTTCTTCCACGTTCGAGAGTATTTTTTTATTTTCTTATTTTTTTCACCTTGGCCAGGGCGCAGGTTTCCTACCGTACGCGCTTATTTATCCGCCTCCGCTGCCCCTTCCGTTTCCCGAAAAAGGGAGCCTCGTTTCTTATGTTCAGCGGTGCATCACTTATTAGGACCTTGGGCAACCTTTTTCAGTCAGTGACATGTTTGTGTGGCGTGACGGGCTTCCCGGCAATACACACACACACACACATGCGCAGGCGGTGGCTGGGGAGGAGAGTGGGTGCGGAATGGTGAGAGGGAGGGAAACCGAGCGTAGGAATTGAAAGGGGAAGAAGTAAGCCGCCCCTGGCGGTGCTGTGACGGTGCAAGCCGCGCGCGAAAGCAACGCCAAATGAGGAGGAGCGGACATGGAGCGAACAGGTCTCTGAAATAGGGAAAGAAAATAAATAGCGGTGCAGGGTAAGCAGGGGGGGGATGGGGTGAGGGGGATCTGAAATGGGGAAGGGGATAGGGGGAACACGTGCGTAAGAACCACCTGCCGAATGCCTGCAGGGAAGGGGCGGGTCGGTAGTTTGTGTGAGTTTTTCAAAGCCGTGGGATTTATATGCAAATGCGAATGCAAATGATACTCTCTTAATCGGAACAGATTTGCATTGCTGTTGCTCTTTTATTTTCCCTTCTTCTCATTGGCCACCGCTGTTGTTTGCGCTGGTGCTTTTATTTATTTTTTTCGTGCCCGGGACGTGGAAGCTTTCCCGGTCTCTCGTCACTAAGTAGTTTTAAAGGGAAAAACAATGGTTGACAGTGGAAGAGAAGGGCGGGGGTGAGGGGGGAGGATGGGGTGATTTTTCTCTTCTTCCGCTACCTTCTCAGATATTCCTCCTTATTTAGCGTCACGAGTAAGAAACTTTCCTTCATTAATCCTTCCATTACGTTTCGGTGCAGAGTCGGCCGTAATTAATTCCGAGTCGCAATGGCGAAGGGAGTGTGAGTGTCCTTAATACTCTCACATTAGCTCATTTCGAAGTAAAATTCTTCGACGATGTTTTCATTAAAAAGGTCGAGGAAAGCAGATATAATCGGAAGCGGCTTTGGCTGGATATTTTTTTTTTCGGCGGGTGGTGTAGGAATTTTTGGCGTCACTCGGGAGGATAGTTTGTCTGAATTTAATTATGCGCAAATATGTGCCCACAATGAAAACGTTGGGAGATATTAGCCAACCAATTTCCTTTCTCTTTGTTTTGAGACCTATTTTAGATTAATTATTCTTTCGTAAAGTGACAAATTCATTAAATGCTTTCAGAAATACTCATAACGTTTTGGGGGAAATTCGGTTTCCAATTAGGGAACCAAGCCATGCAATTGGTGGAGCCTTGTTGGAAAAAATCAGTGTTTTATAGGATGACGACAAAGTGAGACTGAAGAGTTAGCGTTGCGTCTATGTCCATTTGTACATTTAATACAAAGTAAGCACTTCTTACGCCATGAATTTTTGCATTGAAAAATGCTTGCGGCATCTCAGCTCTACTGCAATCATAAGTAATGTAGTCGTTGTCACCCCTTCGTATCTACCGACTGATTTACGGTCGATTCTTACCTGACAACATTAGCATGTTAATTTTGCAGCTATCTTTCCTTTGCCCAAGACTTCGGGAAGTAGTTGTACGCTTTTGGCTCCTCAGTCCTTATCACTGTCCTATTCTTAAGTAGTCTATTCATATAATCTTTACAATTATTCAATGTTCAAGTTTTGCTTTCATAATTTGTCAATGGAATTTGCTTTTTATTTTCATTAATTTATTTTCGTTCCTTCGGCTGTTATAAATTATGATTATGGCTTCTGCATGCGGTTTTTTTTCCTAATTTACGGGTGGTGCCCTAACACCCCCCGTCACATGCCCTTGCGGCGGCTTGCGGGTATTGAGTAGATGTAGATGAATAACTAAATTATAATAAAGGAAAAATAAAAGTTCCCCGCATATAAGTGTGTCAATTCGTAATCTACTTTAAACTGTAGAATATCAATTGTAATGAGATATTAGATAGCTTTAATTGTTATTTCTCTTTGGTTACTATAAGAATCTGTTATATACTTAGTAGATTTGTTTATTAGATCGCCATATAGTGTTTATGTGTCGTGATCATTGCCTTTAGCAATGGAGGCAATAAAGTCTTTCTATTCGGAAAAGGTGAATCTTGTGCTCATAGATCTGTGCTCATGCAGAGTAATTTTTTTCTGAAATATTTAATAAAAAATAAATTTTTCAACCGTGTGTGCTTCTTTCATGCTATAATCATTAACGTATTTTTTTTCTTTTTCCAGGTGAGTGCTTACTCGTCTTTCTAATCCTGCTGTTCGCTTACATTTTGGATGTGTGGGTATCGGTGAGCCATATTCATAAATTTCATAGTTGTAAAAACGTTGTGTCGGCAATGTTACTTTGTCATTTCGTTTAATATGTTTAATTTCCAATTGTGAAGTTGAGCCACTATTATTTGATTGATCGCTGAACTCGATCCAAGTCCCGGTGTTTTTTTTCCTTTATTACTTTAGTTGTTTATGGAATCGGATCTCATTAAGGAACCAGAATTTATAGTAAACATTTCTTATGCTGAGCTGTCGTATGCGGCTGCTACTGTTCGTGACGGAGTTTTAGCGGGACGTCAGTCATTAAACATCCACCGCATTGTTTGTGATATAAATGTATTAATAAAAATCAAGGACGCCTTTATGCATTCTACGGCTTGACAGTTAATAATGGAAGCAGTATTGAAACACTTTGATACTTTCTCAAATTTGGAATAAACGTTAGAAACGCCCTTCAAGTATTTCCATATCCAAGATCGAACGCTTTCGTGGAAAGCTATTACACTTAGTGGTATTTCTATCGACACCATTGCTATTCTCAGCGTAGAAGGCAGAATCTACTATTTTCATCACATTTAAAAGTAAATTCGGCTTTATAAGCCAATTATTTTTTTCTACTGGAAGTCAATAAGTTTGGTTACACTGAAAAGGTAATTCACCTGAAGTTGGAAAAAAACAAACTTCAGGCCCTAGGGTTTGTTTGGGGAGATGGTCTCTATTTTTCCAACCTTTTGCTCTCTAAAACCCTCTGTACAACGCTAACAAAAGTGTAGTAATGAAAATTTCTTCCGTATCATGGCTCGAGAATTTTATTAGGACTTGAAAAAAGTTGAGCTCAATTAGTTAATAATTCAAGTATATATTTATATTCCATTTACAGAGGTAGGACATACTCGTTAGTCTGTCAAATCAGCCAAGAAGTTGCAAGATTTGCTGAGTCGATTGGAAATTCAGTGTTAATTGTATGATATTAGAATAAGTGTAAATAAAAGAAAGGTTATGCGGTTTTCCAGAAAGAGAAAAGCTAAGTTAAAGGTTAAAATACGAGGGCAAAAATTAGAGCAGATGGAGCAGTTTATCTTGGAAGTGTTTTTGCCCAAAATGGTCTTAAGTATGAGGAAAGTAAGTATAAGAATTGCGCTAGGCAAAGAGGTTTTCACAAGGAGGAGGGGTTTGATGACAGGGACGTTGAGTAAGGACGTTAAGAAAAGGCTCGTAAAAACTTTGATATGGAGCGTGGTTATGTACGGCACGGAAACATGTTCACTGAAACAGGAGGATGGACGTAGATTGGAGGCTTTTGAAATGTGGGTATAGAAAAAGATAGAGAAGGTGAAGTGAACCGAAAGGAACACAAGTGGATGGTGGGCGAGGAAAGGGGATTCTTGGGAGAAATTATCATCATAGGAAAAATGGATGCAAATTGTATTAATTAGTGATGGGATGTTGATCATTGTGATTCAGGGAAGAAGTGTTACGAAACCGAGGAAGGCACATGATTAGGATAAGGATGTGGGACAGAGTGAAGGGAAGAAGGAAGTATGTAGTACAGATGAAGAGGGTTTTGTTGTAGAGTAGGAGGCTGGGTTGTGTTTTGTTTGGAGAGACAAGATAATTATTTGGTAGCTGTGTCCATCCAAAATATACGTTAACGGGCAGAAGCTATAATAATTCTCGGATGACCTTATGTAAAAAACTAAACTATAGTAGGTGGAACAGTTTACCTATATTGCCAGCTTTCTCGGCCAAAGGACCGAAACAGAAGGATTAAAAGACCAAATATTGCTTTAGGCAAAGAAGCGTTCACAAGGAGGAGAGGAGCTTATCGAAGGCACGCTGAGTAATGGTGTTTAGAGAAGCCTAGTGAAAACTTTAACATGGGTCGTAATTTTGATTTGCCCGGAAACTATATCATTGAAACAAGATGATAGGCGTAGATTGGATATTTTTGAAATGTGGCTGTGGAGAAGCATGGTTAAGGTCAAATGGACGGAGACGAAAAGAGACGAGAAAGTGAATCAGTGAAAAGTGAAAAAGAGAAATCGAATGGAGGCGGAAAAGATGGGTTCATGGCGTTTTTATTTGCTGTTGGATGCTAAAGACTTTGATAGAGGGGAAAACGTTTTGCAGTCGAGGAATGGTTGGGAATAGTATGAGCATGTTGGGACGGAATACAGCGAGGAAGGAAGAATACGGACTTGAAGAAGGCTTATTTTAGTGTCCGGGTATCAAGGCATGTGCTGTTAGGAAGATCAAAGAAATGTGTAGTTGTACAGTTATATAATGTGTGCATCCAAAACTTACTCTAGTGGCAGAATACCAATTATAATAATATATGCTATCATTTAATTCTTTTGAGTTTTAGTTGAATGGGTTTTTTTATTTATGAAATCGGTAAATACCTACCTAGGAGATCTTCGAGAAAAATTGCCCATTGAGTCCATATTTCTGAGGGAAGCTGAGCGATGGCGGCTGATAATTCGATTTCAACGAAATAATATGTCACACCAAATTCCCATCTCATATTTGACAACGTAGAAGGAAGACGTTTCAAGCTGGGGTTCGTTTGTATGTATTTAGAGAACTTGAAGTGCAGTGTTGCTTCTCCCCCCTCAGGCTTTCTGGCAGATGGTGATTAGATTATGCTTCCTCTCTCCCTTCCCCATACTGAGGAAGGGGAGATAGATAGAGAGAGAGAGGGGAAGACAAGAGTATACTTGGGAAACCATTCTTCCGCTTCGACCCTCCCTTGTGTTTCCCAGACGACTGGGATGAACTAAGAGGGGTTGAACTTGTGTGTTAGGGAGAGATTGTCTCTTCCATAGGTGTTGGCTCATGAGTGGTGTGGAGTCATGTGTGGAGGGGATAACCGAGAGGAAGGAGGATGTATTTACTCCTTCCTTGGCCCATCATTTTCCTCTTAGCCACCCTTCTACGTAGCCCTCATCATCTCCCATCTCGTCGCCATTTCAGTCCTTAAATCCAGCACATCTCCTAAATCCACTCAGTCTGCTCTTCTCTTCTTCATAAAATACGAATATTATACAAAACCACATTATGTGATCTCTCTCGGGTATAAAGGATTGTACTGGAGGATAATCTCTCGATAGATTTCTTGCGAAGGTGAAAATAATTTTCGTTGTACTTGTTGTCTCTCGCTAAGACGCGTAAGTGTGGTATGCAGAATGGTGCAAACGTAAATCATCTCGATTCGCATGGAATTATTTTATGATAGTTCTACATTTGCACCTTTTTACTTTTTGTACCTTAGGTTATAGCCTATTTGTACCTATTTGTAGCCTATTTGTACCTATTTGTACTCTTTTTGTGCCTGAGGTTTACCATAATAAGATTCGCAACCCGCTCGTGTGTCGCGGGACTAATTAAGGGGATGGTGGCGGGAGAGGTAGGATAGAATTGGGATATTCTACTCGTACGTGTGATTATTAAGGTTGGATATGGAATGGAGAAGGCGAAGACTTGGAAGCACGTAGGATCCAACTTTGGAGGCATAATGACGTCGATATTTGACTTCTCTTGTCCTATTTTTGAAATCGTTAATTTTTTTAAGAATAAAAACCTATTATACTGCAGTGTTAAATTAGAGCTGACGAGGATACTGTTCAAATGTAAAATTTATACCGTTCTGATACAGGAATCTGAAAAATTGATGGGTGGAGGATAAATTGAAAGCCTTTTTGTGATCTAGGCGTGAAAGAGGATGGAAAAATTAAAATGGATGGACATTAGGAAATGAGGTGGTGATAAATGTGGCTAGAGAGTATGTTGAAATGTTCCATACTACCCTGAAGAGGAAAATTCCATTCTCTAGAGAGAATGAATTTTTAACTAAACGAATGTTAGGTCACTAAATGTGATCAAAAGGAGATGGTGATCGAAAATGTTGATGATGAGGTTTCTAAAATGTTTAAATAAGGTTCATGGGCGATAAATGTTTTGACTGGTGTTACTGTGTATAATCAATATCATTCATGTGGGAAACAATTGAGCTAGAGAAAAAAAATCATTCCAATATGTCAAATTGCTACGAAGAGAAGGGACAAGTTGATGAAATTCTCTTTGAATATATATCCAATATGTTTATTTCTAATAGTTCTGTTACACAGGAGAAACTTCAGGTTTGTTACTTTTGGATTTACGAATACTTGGAGATTCTAAAATACGACGAAAGTAATCCTAAATATTCATTTTGTCGTCGCAGGTATACAGAGATCGATTGCATATAGAGATGAGAGTTCTCAAGTGAAGTGATAGTATAGTGATGCTTATTTAAGGTGTTCTAAGTTTAAAACTAACGTTATATCGTTAGCACCGTTGGTATGCTGGATCCAAGGCTTTCCATCGTGCAAGTGGCCCCTCTCAGGAAGCCTGTTACTCATTCCCCGGAAATTCCTCCATCTCCTTCCTCTTTCAACTTTTCTTCTTCTCCTTTGATCCCTAAGTCACTTCATGCAACTTGCTTCCATTATCGACTCCCCGGTCCCCAATCAACGCTTAACTTTTTCCTCTTACCCTTCCCCCCCCCCCAACTGCTCTTCCTCTTGTCATTACCTCCTCCGCCTTGAACTCTCTCCCTCTCCGTCGCTCCAGTGCTTTACGAGTGCCACCCTCATCCATTTGGGAGGACTCATTCCCTCCCCCAGCCTCCCTCCCACTTCGCACCAAAGCCTCTTCCTCCTGCACCTTATTTTTCATCCATCCCATCCACTTGCCTCCCTCCATAACCTAGTAGGTCTCAGGAGTGATGCCCTTCCCGCCCTCTCCTACAGACTCCCAAAATTCTCCCCAATCTTCGCCTCCCGTTCCTTCCCCCGCCACCATCCCAACCCTGCCTTACACCCCCGCGGTGAATGCTGTGTCAGCTCTTCTTTGGCTGAATGTCGCCCTCAATTTCCCCGATTCTCTCGGTCTCATAGACTTCCTTTCCCTTCATCCCTCACCGCCTCCCTCTCCCTCCTCCATATTCTCCCTAAATTTCACCCTCCGCCCCTCCCTCACAACTATTCAGTCACTCTCTCTCCCCCTATGTCCTCCCGCAAACCCGAGTTCTCCAGTCTCCGCTTGCATCTTGGTCCTTGGAAGTCTTGCCCTATTGGCAAGGGGTGGCCAACTTATTATGCGGCGAGATCGGCCTTCTTCTTTTTGCAACTTGTAGTTTAAATATACATGTTTTCATTTGCCCTTCCTATCCCCCCGCTCTTGCCGTTGTTCGAGTAAAATATTTAACGACGTGGCTGACATTTTTTTTCTCGGAGTTCTAAATTCCTCCGCATTAAAGCAGAATTGGAAGTCCCTGTAATTATAAAGTCTTATCAGTATCGGCATATTTGGAGAGTCTGTCATAATCTACCTAATATTTATAATTTAAACGCTTCATTTATTTTTATCATTTTATTTAGCCTTAGCCCGAAAACAGCACTTTTTTGGCCTTTACATTGGATTATTAAGAGTGATAACAATGGAGACGATTGCGGACACCCAAGCCCTAGATGGAGAAAAACCCCCCCGAACGAGAATCGAACCCGCGACCCTTGCCTTGGCGGACGAGGACGTTACCTCGCCGCCACCGGGGCCGGTTTTGAATTATTCATAATATTAGTGAATTTACATTTTCACGGGAAAAAATGTTTATCACTAATTCGTTAAAAAAGTAATTTGGTATGGAATTTGCGAGGATAAATTACATGTCAATGTATTGATAAAAAATAAGCATATTTTTAAGAGAACAACGTGAAAGAAAAATGCGGTTTCTCTATTTGGCATTATTCTTCTTTTCAATGACCGTTGAATATCGTGGTGATATATTTTATTCTTATTCCATTGGTCGAGTCTCATCTGGCTGTTGAAATACGCAACTCGAAAGCTTAGTTTACAGCTCTAATTTTAAACTATGCGCAGTGAGTGAATGGAATTACGACCCCTTAATGGCGTTCTATCCAGCAGCGAATGCAGAATCTACTAATCCTGAAGTAAAATTATATTTTCTCAAATGACGACTTTTCAGTTTCCTTTCACGGAATGTGTCAAAATTCTAACATTTCCCCAGGTGGCGTAACTGTGTAATTAGAGAATAATATAATTAAGGTGTCAGTCGAAATAGTAGCTGGCAATGTCTTCGGTTCTTTGCCCACTAAATAGAAGCTCTTATAACGAATTTGTAATTTATGTAAACGGGAGTTGGATGAACCCTTTCAATTTAATCGTTATTAAGTAAACAATTAACGAAAGCATGAAATCGTTCAGCGATATCGATAAAGATATTTCAACGCAAAACAATCTCTCAACTGTGAATAAATATGCTTTTCAGCAGAAAAATAATGCATTATTTGAAATACAAAATATCAGACAGTTCTACGTAGCAACACGTTTATTTCCCCGCTAATTCTAGGCGATATATTATTACTTATAAAAATTAATTATTTATGAGACCTATGATATGTATCTACATTGGAAGTTAACAAATCGTGTTTCTTTTCAAAGAGTTTCAAGCGCGTTTTTTATTCACCAAATGCAAATAAATGAATTAAATGTAAGGAATAAATAACGTTAGTGTAATGTATTATTATGGAGATAGTACTCGTATATAACAATGGGGAAAATATAGGGCATTTAAAATGGAAACTAATAGAACTTTCGTTATTTATTATTGGAAATAACAATGAAAATATACCTACGCCTCTGTTATGGTACTTTCATTCAATGACTTCCTCCAGAACTCCAGTGTTCACTCAGCAGTGTAGTACATAGTTTTCCTATGTCATTCCTATTCGATGTCACTGACTTTAAAATAGGGCATCGGTGTCTTTGATATTTCCACTATTGTTTTGCATATAAGGTCCTCGACGACGTAGGTCAGACTCTGAGAACCAAATAATTAAAATCTTACTTATTCCCAAACGAATCCAATATAGGCCACAGCATCTGTGGCGCAGGAAACTGAATTAATAGGATGGAACATCGTGGCCGCCCATTGAATTGATTTTAAGCGTCATTTAAATTCCCTATGCGGCCTTAAAAAAAAGTCTCGTCATGGAATTCGCCAAACATGATTTTTATTTAAAAAATATACTAGTCATAAAAGCCAGTAACGGCGACTTTTTAATGACACTGTTAACCTTTTATTTATGGCCCGAGTTAAACAAAGGTGAAATTTTGGTTGAATAGCCTCTTACATTTAGTACTCGGTTTGAAGGCTGTTGTGATAGGGGTGTTGAGAAGGGTAGAAATGGTAAAATGGATGGCGAAGAAAACAAACGAAGAATTGCTAGACATGGTGAGGTATGAGAAGGGATTGTTGGCATACAATCAAAAGGAGGCAGGAAAAGTGGATGCAGAGTGTTTGGATTGGTGATGGAATGTTGGAGACTGTGATTGAGGGGAGGACGTTAGGCAAGCGAGGTTGGGGAAGGGAAAGAATAGAGCTGTTGCACGTAACGAAGGGAGGTAGGATGTATATATTTTTGAAGAGGATTTTACTGTAGCCTAGGGTGAATCAAGTCACGGATGAGGTAGATGGAAGAGGCTACTCTAGGAGATGTAACTGGGTCTCCAACTGAGAAATGGAACAGGAACAGGAAGGCTATAAGAACGAATTTCCTGGAGAAATGGAAATGGGAAAGATTAGAAAAGGGGAAAACAACCAGACAATCCCTTCCTAGCGTGAAGGAAAGAATGAAGATCAACTTTAAATACAAAGGAATTAGGCAAATTTTAAGAGAACATGGGGAGTTTAGATCATACCTCTAAGAGGAGGGCACGGCAATACACAGAGTTCTTTATTGCCCAATTTATGCCGAGGAAAAACGCGAACTGGAAGCTATTCTTGGATATTTGCATAACGTCCAACAAATTGGGAAATATCTCCACGAGGAACCGATTAAGGAAAATATTGGATAGGTTTATCAACAAAAGATAAAGTGGGAACGGGGAGAACGACGGAAAGGAAGGGGATGTAACTTCATATTTTGTATTTTGTAAAAATTAACGAAATTGTATTGGGGATTTAAAAATAAGGTACCCCAAAAAAATGTAAACAATAAATTGCCCAATTCTAATCGAACGGTTCAAATTATTAATTATTATTATTATTGTAACTCAGGGCGTCCGTTTGTTTTCTTGACGAAACAACAAACGTATTGGACCTATGTCCGTCCAAGACTTACCACAAACGGTAGACTAACGAATACAAATAATGGGGCGTAAGGCTTTTAGGCACAGTAGTAGTGAGAAGTATCAAAGTCCATCAAAATCTATCCTAAGCCGGTAGACTTAATGCTTAACTCTCCTATTGCAACATTCCTAATGTAGCTTTGACGTATTTTCTCGTAGTTACTCCACATAACCTAACTATACATATTATCGCCTGCCATATCGTAAAATTTTTATTGGCACAAAATTCGCAAAACTGTAATGAGTCAGAATGACATTGAGTTTTGTCTACCGTTTTCAAATAGCCCTACGGCGGCGACTTATTTTATATCGTAAAATGGAGAAAAATTTCTCGTGCAATCAACGATTTAGCCACGAATGAAAAAAGGTATTCCATGAACCTTTTTTTTTTTGACTTAAGCTTTTTTTGGGGGTTAAGTACTTGGGGCCGCTCGCACTCAAAGACAATAAATTATTTCAACATCAACTAGGATATTGAAATGAAATTATTGACTTTGTAATTTCACACACTTTATTTTTAAAACACGACTGAGGTTTCGACGCTCAACGTCATCATCAGGTTGAACGTCATCACCTGATAATGACGTTCAGCGTTGAAACCTGGGTATTGTTTTTAAATGAAGCTCGTGGAATTACAAAGTCAATAATTTCATTTCAATATGTTATGTAAATTCCATAAAGTTACGCCGGAGGCAACAGGAACTGGGTTATAGGGTATCACCTAGTTACATCAAAACGGCTAATCTTACGCAGGCATCCATACCTGTAAACTTGGTTTTCAAATTAAAAATTTTTGATAAAAGAAAGTCTTGGAATAAATCAAAATGCGTTAAACGGCAAAGGCACCCTAGGTTAGATGACCCACATTTCAGATCTACCTTCATTTTTAAGTCATCCACACCCATGAGTTCACATGACCTGCGTGCATGTCCAGTTCAGTTTTTATTATTTACCTCATTTGATTAGATATTTATTAGGAATTTTAAGCGTCAGCTCCATAGTATTTTGAACTGAACAGAAGTCAGTAATTCGGTAGTAGCTGAATGGAGTGATGTGCAAAATTTTGTTCCTCAAATTTAATCGTTTATTTTTCATGTGAGTGCCTCCTTCATTCTCTATTCTACCAACTATGATTGAAAAAAATATCTGCAGGCGCTTTCAATGCAAATGTAGGGTAACCTACTTGTATTTTGTTAAAAATTAGCATCCAAGCCGATGGAACCCTTCTTTGCTGTATCTTTTTCTATTTAGTTTCCATATGTGATGATTATTTAATTATTACTCAGCGTAATTCTTCTCTAGGCCAGGAGGTTTTTTCAAGGAGGAGGGAGTTGATGACGGGGACGTTGAGTAGGGAGGTTAAGACAAGACTCGTCAAAACTCTGATATGGAGCGTAGCTATGTACGGCGCGGAAACGTGGTCGCTGAAGCAGAAGGATAGACGTAGATTGGAGGCTTTTGAAATGTGGGTGTGGAGAAGAATGGAGAAGGTGAAGTGGACCGAAAGGAAAACAAATGAGGAAGTACTGGAGATGGTGGGTGAGGAGAGGAGTTTGTTGAAAGAAATCCTATGGAGGCAGGAAAAATGCGATGATATTGAATTACTTTCGGATATTTTAAGAACGCCTTGTGTTTTTATTTATTACTATACATTCAAGTTTAATTTAGGCCATTTAATTTTAATGGAGTTTATTATTATTGTATTCATTTTACTCCGTGAAATTCATAAAATATTTGGTAAAGCTCAGTGGACGATATTGATTATGAAATGACTGCTATTACTTCGTTTAATGCTAAAGACCACAGATGGGAATTTGACCGACTGCTGGCTTGAGTATCTTTTCCCTTCTTCTAAATTCGCAATTGAGGGTAACCAGGGCGAAGATATTAAGCACCGTTCCACTACCTGGCTCTTGTGACTCTGCCGTCTCTTCTGAGTGGGTTTGACCCTTGCCCGTCATGGGGTCAAACCCTTCAAATTATCTCCACGTGTCGTTTTCGGGGCCCGAGAAATTACAGGGGGGTGGGGGTAGAGAGGAACCTGGAGAGGGCTCAGTGCGTTAAAATATTCCATTATACGAAATGACGGGTGCTTTATGATGTTAGGCTACGCTACCTTTTCTCGCCCCGCCGAGGGCCTGTATTTCTCCCTGCCACCACTGGCATCTTAATTGCAAGGCAACCCATTCTTCCTACTCCTCGTTTTTTTTCTCTCATTACCTCAACATCTCAGTGGAAATCGAGCTACGTTTTTCACTTGTGGACGAGCATGTGATTTCTATCTCTTTCCCTCTGTGTTCTATTTCATGTTTCTCTCTCTCTCTCTCTCCCCATCCCCGGAACCCTCTCTCTCTTGCGTCAGCCTGGGTACGGACGATTAATATGAATACGGGTGTTTTTTTCCCCTCCAGAAATTTTGCTGCCGTGGAATCTGACGGCGCGAAAGGGTTTTAATTATTTTGAACTTTGCTGCGGGTTCGCTACTCAATGGTTCCCTAGGTCGACGTCTTCTTCCTATTCCAGTGAAATGTAACTCTCTTCGGTCCCTTATACCTCATCTGACATTCAGGGTCATAGCCAACACGTGTTTTTTTGCGTAGTTTGATGGGTGACTGCAATATTAGCAGTTGAAAGTTCTTCTTTAGTTACAAACTATTTCAACGTGTAAAACGGTACTAAAGAGGATTCTCGAACTGTCGTTCTTCTTCAAAAGGAACTGTTTTTAATATAAAATAGTCAAATACATATCACTCAGTATTTTTCTCCAATATCTTCTCCTTGAGGTTAGGTGATAGAAGAGGCTCCATAGTCTCAATCTTGTCAAAAATTAAAGACGACTATATATCTACGACAGCTGTTCGTTGCTTGAGAAATTTTTATTTACCCTTTTCATTTGTTTTTTCACTCACTCAAGTAAATTATTTTGTTTTTACATAATCTTCGAGTTCTGTTCTCACATATTTCGTCGCTCATTTCTTAATGAAAATGAATATGATGGGAATTCTTTTTTTTTAGAATTGTGTGGTGGTTCCTACGAGGTAATTCTCAATGAAATAATAATTTTTTTTTTAAACGATAGGTTGCTCAGTGAATTAATCTTCTCATAATCGCTTTTAAAGATTCATTTAGTGTTCACTCAGAGTGATACACAAGAATGTTCTAGCTAGGATTGAAATGAAACATTTTTTATGCAAGCTTGGAATAGGTGGTGGTGTGACAAACGTATTCTTTTATGTTTTATTATGTGCAAGAATGGGAGACGAGAATAAGTGCTTACCGTCATTGGGAGCGCCCTTCTTGCAAGAAATGACGAGAGGGGGGCTGCAGCGAAACAGAAAACAAAGGCGGGAGACAAGGAAAAATTCGGGAAAGAATGGTATTTTAAGGAGAAAATAGAACTTAGCGTTATCAATGGGTTTACTGATGTATTCCTTGTTTCCAAAGCTCTCTGGGTGATAGCAGCCATGGCCACTTTTCTTCTACTTTTGCACATTTTACAGGGACCCATACCACCCCTCTATATGGGCCAAACCTATTTTCTTCCTTCTCTTTTTCTTCCATAAAATATACCTCATAAATATCCCTCTGCTTGTTCTATACTCCTATTAACTTGAAATCCGAGAGCGTTTAAGCTGACTCACATGTTCAAGCCGAACGTTGCGAAATATCGACGCCGCGCTGGCTAGACCATATAGAATAGTGCGAATATACTACCATTTCCTGTGCTAATAATCGGGGTAGATTTTTTATGCACCATGGCACTACAAACTACTATTCGCCTCTCAGTATCTCCCGCATCCACTTGTCCTGTTTTCTTTGAATTTTCGCCATGTCTAGAAATCAATCGTGTGCATTCATTTTCGTCCATTTAACTGTCTCCATTCTTTCCACTTCCGCATTTTTTAAACGATTTTTACGTAATGCAGTTTTTTTAATCTTCTTTCTACTCTACCCAGCTTAATTCAAAACACGTCCTAAATGGGTGAGCTTTTCTAGCTGTGCTAATTCATTTTCTTCAACTTTAATATCTAGCTTAACTTTCCAATTTCTTGTAGGTATCAAGGTCTTCGTGTTATAATGAGGTAGTTAGCTCTGAAGAAAATATTAGGTATAAGACTAAATTTCAAGAATGTTTCCCATATTTTTTTTGTAAAAGAATTTAAAAAAAAATTAATATTACTCAAAAGGAAATCAACATCACATGGCCTCTTAAAGCCATAGGAGATCCTAAAAGTTCGAGGTAATGAAAGTTCTGAATAAGGTAAACCGTCTTGATAATTGGTTCGGAAGAGTATAATAATGACTAGAGGCACAATCCATGTGCGAGGGCTGTCAAGAATTTAACTAACGTTTCGGCCTAGCGTGGCGGTGGGTAGACCTAGAGTCACCATTTCGGTGTCTAAACGTCCCTACATTAAGTGTGCATCCTGCTGTGGTAACCTGCACGCTGTGGCTTGTCGACTTTGCTCACTGCGAACTGTTAAAATGTGCGCTGTAGTAGAAAATCCCACGAGTTGTCAGCTTATAAAGGTAAAGGTTACACGCCTCCATGTGTGCATAGAAATCTAAAAATTAGATAGTCGACGTCTAATTGGACTAAATAACTTTTTAATTGAGCTAGATTTCTTTTTAATTGATAACACAGGCCTACAAAAAAAATATTTTTTTGTGCCTGGAATCTTTGTGATGATTTTAACTATATTTGCAGAGCTGAATCCAAATATGAAATCCGTTTTTATTTAACAGCTCTACTTTTTTAGATATGGCACATTTTACGATTAGTTGTTTTAATATTTGGTATATTCCGGAAAATAATTTTCAAAGTTAAATAAATCTATAAGTATACTAACTTATAACCACTCTGCGGTGTTCCTTTTATTTTCAATAAACTGTCAATAAGTTTTATGTATATTTCTATATTGTAGGCCAATGAGATAATTATTAATATAATATTCCCATATCATCATGTAGAAGTTTTTTTCACGTAAGTAACAACATATCTACGAGGGTCATCCGGAAAGTAGTACCCGTTCGTGAAATAAAGACACAAAAGTAAATATTAACAAACATAAAAAAATTTATTTGAAAGAGGATACTTTAAACTACTTCTCAACATAATCTCCAAGCAAATTAAGGCATTTGTCATAACGTGTGACAAGTTTCTGTATTCCTGCTGCATAGTCCTTCGCCGCCAGCTCATTGAGAGGGTCACTCCTTTAAGTTCTTCATCGCTGTCAAATCTTTTTCCTGCCAAAAAGTCTTTAAGCTTTGTGAAGAGATAAAAATCTGAAGGGGCCAAGTCCGGGCTATACGGTGGATGGTCGAAAGTTTCCCATTTGAATTGCTGCAAAAGTTTTTGTGTTATCCCAGCTGCATGAGGCCTGGCATTGTCATGAACGAGAATGACACCAGTAGACAATAGACCTCGCCGCCGATTTTGTATTGCCCGCCGTAATTTCTTTAATGTTTCACAATACGCATTGGCATTAATAGTGTCTCCACGGGCCATAAAATCAATAAGCAATACACCTCGTCGATCCCAGAAAATGGTTGCCATGAGTTTCCTGGTGGACAGAACTGTCTTGAATTTTTTTGGTTTGTTTGGTGAATGAGCATGATGCCACTCCATTGACTGTCGTTTACTCTCAGGTGATGCATAACAAACCCATGTTTCGTCACCAGTAATTATGCGAGTCAAGAAAGAGTCTCCTTCATCAGAATAACGTCCCAAAAACGTCAGTGCTGCAGCCATACGCTTGGTTTTGTGCTCATCTGTAAGCATGCGAGGGACCCATCTTGCACAAATTTTTGCATAATGCAGATGGTGTTTAACAATTTCATGAACAATTGTTCGAGAAACATTGGGAAAATGCTCACAGATGTCATCAATTGTGACGCGCCGATCGTTCCTCACGAATTCGTCAACTGAGCTCACCAGTTGGTCTGTAATGACAGACGGTCTCCCCGAACGCTCATCGTCGTGTGTGTTCCCCCTCCCCATGTTGAAGTTGCGACACCACCGCCGAACAGACGACTCGTCCATTACATGGTCTCCATACACCTCCTTTAATTGGCGATGAATATCACATGGGCGAACGTTTCTTGCATTGAGGAATTTAATCACTGCCCTCACTTCACAACTGGCGGCGTTCTCAATTTTTTTAAACATTGTAAACAATCACAGAAACAACACAGGCAATGCTAGCGTCACGCAACTTGGCTCAGAGAAGGCAGACAAGCCACTGAAGCTATCTGACCTCGTCCAGCGGCTACTCGCGTCGTCAGCACTTCATGCGGCACGAACGGGTACTACTTTCCGGATGACCCTCGTATATCTTGAAAAATATAGCTGATAGGAAAAAACTAGTGTCATAATTGGATTCAGCACCCCAATTGTTCTTTAAATCAGCATTAAAAGCTCCGGCATCAAAATCATTGTTGGCCTGTGTAATAGAATGAGGTATTTTGAAAAGGGGGTGATCAAACTTGTTAATATTCCGTTATCCATTTATGTAATTCCGTTATCCATTGTATGTTACATAATGAATTATGGCGTAACGGCCAAGATACTAATGGTGAACAGAATGTATACGGTCAACTACACATTTCTATTTGAAGTGCGTGTAGTCAAATGTCTTATTTAATGAAATATCGCAATTCAATTTTCTCAATCTCCATTTATCTTTACCGCAGTCTCAGGTTGTTGAATATTCATGTACTCAAATTGAGAAGATACTCATCCGTGGTAAGGATTTGATTTTAAACAACCGTTTCGTACCTGTCTTTCGATCTACTTTCCACTTTTTATTATTATTAGGTAGATTGACACATCTCTACGGTGTTTTAACATCACCCGATAGGACCACCACCTTTTTATGACAGATAACTTACTTTCATCTCGCCTCAAAGTTATTTTTACGAAGAAGGATTGGCCTATCTTTAAAATAAAATCAAATGGGTAAGTATGGGATAACTACTTTCTGTTTTGATTTCATGTAGATTTTCCATAATGCCCCATGTATTATAGAGCCGTGTAAGACAAAAGAGGCATGTATCGCATAGGAAATATTCACAGAAATTCAGTCATTATTAGATGGCCATATTTTCTGATGAAAGTAGATACAACGATTCAATATTTTTTTGTGATTGGAAATTATTTCGAGCAGGAGTAAATGAACTACCTTTGGGTTTTACCCACCCGAATTCTTATTGTTCACGAACAGGAATGCTACGAGCAACCACGAAAAAATGATCCTGAACAATAGTACTGACGTTTTTATTAATCAAACCACTTTGCTTTTCCACATAAACTTAAGTGGTTTGATTTATAAAAACGTCAATATGAAGATTTTCCACCAAGTTACGCCAGAAACTGTTTTACTGAACAATAGTAATTTACATGGAAACTGCAAAGTTAGTTCTTTAATTTCTAACATGATGGATTGCCGCAAAGTTTTACCTGTGGCAGTGTCATTATTCCGAGATTATATTTGGGTTTGAGCTTACCAGTATTCGATGTACAGATTTTTCATGTGAAATTGATCATTATAAAGAAATGATCCCGAAAAAGAAACATCCCAACGGAATTTTGACCTCTTCGTAGAGAACCGTCAATTTTCTAGCATCGGAAATGCACGCTTCTCTACCCAAAAGCTTTTTGAAACTCGATGAGAGGAAATCCTTGACTTTGCCGCACGAGACCCATTGAAAACTGAAACACACCCGAAACTGAGCCGAACAGAACACTTAGGCAAATAAAATCCCATTAAACGAAAGCTACGCGTGCTTTGCATCTATTAGGCAAAAGGAAAAAAAATAGTGGTTGGATGGCTTTTTATAGCATCCCACATTTCGACTATGCTAATGGATTTTTAAAAGGAGGGCCCTTATCGCCCTTGTCGGTGGGCGTAGGCCGATCCCGAATACAATGGTGTGGTCAGGAGGTCCTCCTGAGTTGCGAGTGCGGTGCTGGTGGTGCTGATGATGGAAACATTTTTTCACGGACACTTATTTCTTTCTCTCTCTCTCTCCCAATCTCAATTCTCTTACGCAATGGGGTGGCTTGTGGGTGGAGGCGGAACATGCTGGAGAGAGAGAGATAGCGGGGTGTTTGGGAGTAGCCGTACAAGCACAAAGGGAGTTGGCGAATGTGAGCCTTAGGATTGAGGGGATTTTTATTTTTCTCCGGCGAGATATTCATCTTTTTTTCCACCCCCTCTTTTTTCTGTGGGTGGGTGGGCGTGTGTGTGGCCTGTCGTACGCGATGCGTGGCTGATTCTTCGGTGCGCGACTTGCCGAAAAGATTCCGCTCGAAGATAACCCTTCCGAAGCCCCCTTTTTTCGCCTACCACTACGTTGCCCTTCCTATTCCTCCCGCTTCCCCTTCTCCCTCCCACAAACAACGAAACTAACCAGTCCAGGCCCGAACACACTTTTTTCCTGCGTTGTTTTGACCTCCCGATGCTTGACCAAGAGATGATTATACGCCCATGCCAGTACGTAATACCGTATAAAAAATATGGGAATTCGAAAGAAAAAAAAATATTCTGGCACTTTGATGGCATGTGGAGAAATGTTGTGTATCCTCCTAAAATATGCTTGCTTCGTTTTGGATTTTTTTTAATAAAATAGCTATGCTTCTCCGGAGACCTTAATGATGGATTTTTAAATTTGGGAAAATAAGTTAAATTACCCAAAACGCGCGAAATTAGGGTTACCAGTAGAAGGTAACGTGGAGGAAATAAATGAACCTGATATAATCATTCCGTTTTTTTGCTGTAGTACTCTAGTTACTCTGTAATAAATAAGGAAATAAATCATTGGTCCCAAAAACTTTTTTTGCAAATTATTTTTGTATATGAGAATTAACTCATGATTATTTTGTGACTAGCAACGATAAATTTTTGGCTAAAAATAGTTAAACCGTGATAAATAGACGAAGTGAGTAGTTTCAGACTTGATGTGGTGGAAATCGAACATGATGAATAACTGATAGTAGCACTTTTCCGCTGGATAAAATTTATTTTATGACCGGGTTTCGATGTATTACATCATCATCGGGTAACGTCATCATTTTCGTAAAAAAAAATTATCCAGTGGAAAAGTGCTACTACCAGTTATGCATCGTGATTAATAGACATTTTACCCATACATTATTACATTGCAGATAAAATCCTGAATAGATTATGGATCTGTATCTAGTCTTTCAAAACTTAGCAAGCAAAAATCTTAAATGGTGAACTAGCAACTAGGTGAAGATAGTTTAGAGTGTGTGAAAAACTAAATATCTTCCTTACCCGAGTGTGACGCCATAAATCTCCTCAGTAAATTTGGTAAAGGGCATGATCATAAATCGAAATCCGACTTTAGTAAATGGTGTCACCTGCAAAATAAGTGACTGTATGATGTGTTGGTGTTCATTGCCATTCCTGATACGCGTGAGCTCAATCTTGTTTACACTTTCAGTTTCTTGGTGGATGTGCTGTCAAATAGATACTATCACCAGTTCGGAAGTTGTTTTGACAGTTGTTGGAACGGTTTGAGCTCGCATCGTGAGAAGTTTATCTTTAAACGATTCAAGTTTAGCGTATATTTTTTTGCGGCTCAAACGGTCAAGGCTATAGCGTCGCATCTAACTTTGGTGACCAATGCTTTGTCAAATAGCACCCGACCGAGACTTGATTCAAGCGCATTGGTTTCCTTCCCAAAGGTCAGCGGACATTTCATTGCTTTTTATTTAGACGGGATCCGATGCACAAATATTCCCTGCAGTTCTTAGCATGCTCTTCACTTTCTTTGTTGTAGATCAACAAAAGATATTCTAGTGATCAACCAATTTTTCTATTGTCTATTTTATCTATTAGCTGCATAGCACGTACCACCCTGTAAGACGCTCCATATTTCCTATTAGAAGGTTAACGGTGCTAATTATGGGCAAATAAAGGGGGAATGGTCGTTTGGGGTGAGATTAAATGGAAAGGAAAAACAATGCATGAACACGGAACGAACGTGTGAGCAAAAACCTGAGTTATAATTATATTTCACTCAAGATACATCTTGATTGCTCTATTTTTCTCAAAATTTGATGGAAGGATGAGTTATTTTGTCTCTCCCTTCCCTTAGCTATGCTTCCTGTTTTCTTTTTTTATAATGGTTAAGTTCTGCTGTAATTAACTCTTCAAAGTGTAGAGTTTGTGTCCTGTTTTTAATAAATCTTCGTTGGAACTACTGATCACTTTCCTTGGAGTCGTAGTTCAAGCCAAGAGTTTTTGATGATCTAAGTTACCTCCTGGAACCAGGTGTTCGTCCCAAAGTTTGGCGCTACTCCCTGTACTCATTTTCGTTCCTTTGTCCCGCAAAACTTCATTGGTTGTTGCGTTCCGTTGTTCTTTGTTCCGGATAGCTGATTTCATAATGATTGCTAATGCTGGAAGTTTGTTAACCCCATTTATGTATAAAACAAAATATTAGTTAAGCGAGAGCCAAACGGTAATGAGTATTTCCTTGCCCAGCGGTCTAATTCACCCAAATAATTTGTTTGAAGTTGTGGTCGGTTCAGAAAACATAAATGCAACACATTTCGTGACTTTCTTTGACGGAATCTCTGCGAGCTCCTCTTATTTTTCCTTTCAGCGTCTCCATTTGATTCTTTAAATGTAGTCACCTTCGTTCTAATGATGGAGTTAGGGTGGGGGAAAGGGTTCCGTGACCACCGAAACGTCTATCGTTATAAGGATTCTATCTGTTAAGATAGTTTTTGGATGGACATAGGCTAAGGAATTGTACGAAAATACGTTTTCTTGCCTCTCCTAAACAAAGCACAACCTGAATTCGGAAATCGTGGCACTACAGTGTCCCTCTTTAATTCCGCATACGTACTTCTTTCCTCCCTTCATTCCATGCAACAGGCCTATCCTATTATTTCCCCTAGAAACGCCGAAATGACATAATATTTATTTCGCTCGGTTCCAGTCGTTCGTTTAAATTAACCAAAAACAGTCCATTTTATCAAAATTGTACGTTTTAATTCTTAATAACTTCAGTCGTCACTTCAACCCCTCTATAATATGGTGACCGTCGCCACCAACGGTTTGCGCAGGCCATTGATATAAGTGACAGGCTTTTTGGGGAAGAGATTTAATAGTATCCCTTAAATGAACAAAAAGAAATTAAACAACTTGTAGTAAAATGAAGAAAATGATCTTTTTTCGATAATTTCAATGAGTAGGAAGTTAGCGGTCATAAAGAAGTTCTGTGATTAATTTTCCGAGCAGATTTCATGTTCTGAGACATGGCCTCGATGCTAAATGATTATTATGCAACTACAAGAGTTATTGAAGTTTTCCAACAGACAATTGTTCTCATTAATTCCGGAACTATCCTCTTATTTTCCGACTTAATCTGCAGATGCTTAAGAAAAGATTGGCTGTGTAACTTCAAATGTAATGTAAAAAAGGAATTTCGATAGCTATTCAGGACATGAACGGAGTTACATCGGCGTAATTACGGCCGTAAGTTAAAAAAAATCGATGACATATTTGTTTCTTCGCCAATTTTTGACAAATGTTTCGTGGAACTACGTAAATATGGATCAACATTTTAGTAGTGCCTTGTGGTGCTCACATTTCTGAGGCAATACGTGCATGAACGAAAATTTCATCCATGAAATGCAGGAATGAAAATTCTATGTCGTGACTGTGTAGCATCCTCGCACAAGGCAGAATTCTACACTTCGGGCTTTAAGTTATGTAGTTAGCTGCTGACTTACTTCCTCAGTGGAATTTTAATACCTTTGCGTAAGAAGTTAAGATCGTATCATACTCTGTCTAGCCCAAATTTAATGCATCCAAGGCCAATAAAAATTTCGATGTTGTGTTTACTCGGAGGGTTTACAAGAATCTTGTGAATCTATCTGTTTGCTTTGGGAATGAAAATTAATCGATTTATGATTAGGAAAACACGAAATAGAAATAATATAATTAAATGACGACATTAGATGAATTGAAATGGACCGAAAGGAAAACAAATGAGGAAGTACTGGAGATGGAGGGTGAGGAGAGGGGTTTGTTGAGAGAAATCCTATGGAGACAGGAAAAATGGATGAAAGGCGTATTGAGCGGAGGTGGAATGTTGAAGAAGGTAATAGAGGGGAGAATGTTGGGCAAACGAGGAAAGGGCAGGAAGAGGTTAGGGATGTTGGACGGGATGAAGGGAGGAAATAAGTACACCGAGATGAAGAGGGACCTGATGTAGAGTAGGTTGCTGGATTGGGTTTTGTTTGGAGTTACAAAATGTTTATTTGATAGTTGTGTCCATCCAAAAACCTACCTTAACCGGTAGATTACCTAATGAATAAAATAAAAATATATTCGTAAATGAATACATTATTGCATTAAAATAATTTGAAATAGGAATAAAAGCAAAATTTCAAATAAAAATTATTTGAAAAATGCACAATAATTTGCATTTCTTTATCTGCAAAAGGGCTACTAATAATTTACCTCATCTTAATTTTGTACTGGGAAAAATTATTTTTACTTAACTTGATTCACTGGATGGAACAGGTAGATTGTAAGGGTTTTGCAATCCCTCTCCATGCGCTGCTTTTCATGGAAGAACTCATGAGATCATGGTTTCAGGTAAGAATTACTACTTCAACTACTTCATTAAGTTCTATTAGAAACATTAGCTGTTAGGATCATGATTGATTTCTTCTTAAATCTGGATCTCAGATCGAGATCAATGGGTGTAGGTGAACCCTTTATATGCTGATTTTATCTTCGTAGTTTCGCAAAACAACCGCTTTCGGAGTCACTTTTGATCAAAAATTGAATTGAGAGAGTCTAAAGTGCGCATGAATGTGTATACAAGACAAACCGTTTATATCTTTCATAATATATCATTTGAAATCAGATTTAGCCTTTCGTTGAGATCGAGTCTTCGCATTTAACAAGCTGCAATTTCACTCCGCATTCGATCACCCTCTTCTCGATGCCACGATATTATGAAATCACGATCTCACCGATTGAACTCTTATTCTCTCGCCGTACAATCTGGCTCCATTTCCCGCATAGAATTGCGATAATGATCGGAGTTTCCAGATCCAGCAGACGGGATATAAACTGAAGGCTAAAAATTTAGGTGAAAATAAATGCTTAAATTTGTATATCTAACTTCCGTGCTCTTTCTTTTTTGTTCGACGGCTATCGAGAGGGCTAATCGTAACGCGGCTTCACTCATTAAAATTATAAGGATCGAGAGAAAGGGACGAGGGTTTGGGAATGGAGATCCTCGGGGAAAGGGGTTGATTCGTAACACGTAAATGTTTCCATTCAAGGACGCCCGCCTCAGAACTTGGCTGTTTTGAAGGAAAGTGATTATTTGTTCCATGTAGATGGCGCAGTGAGGTATTCCCCAAGGATTTATCGAATCGGGAAGGGAGGAGGTGCTCATTTCCTCCATTATCAAGACCATCGGGTGAATGTAAAGGAGATGGCTCTTGGATTTATTTCTGGGCGGACGTGAATCTTGTTATGAGATTTATCGCCGGGTGTCGGGGGTCTTCAGGTGGATGATATTCAAAGGAAACAGTTCTCTCGCCGTTCGAACTTCTCCTCGCAACTGGTAATACTTTCCCTGACGATCTGAGTCATACTCAAGCGCATTAACGTTTTTTCATTGTTATTCGCATATAACTTCCTTAGCGACAGATGAAGATAAAAATGATTAGCAAAATTTACTAGCTCTTTATAATTAAAAGAATTTCTACGGTGGTATCTCTTCCGTCATCAATCACTGCTGCTAGCGTTTTGATACGGGTCATAATTTTAATCAATTCTTACAGAGGAATGAAATAATTTGTGTGTCACGTTCAAATCCATCTACGTCACAGCGAATTACTGTTTCCTATCCAAAATAATAATATATGTTAAATTTCCATCGCAATGGTGATGCCATTGGAATTGAAACATATTACACGCTATAAATCGCCGAGAAACAGTACAATTATGTTATTAATTTGAATACGTTGCATTTCCAGAAATTCCTGTCGAATTTTCTTATATCAATATGTTTCCTGTCTAAACGTAAGAATCGTATCCCTGGTCTGTAATACGTAAAATGCCTAAATGCGGTCGCGTAATTCCTCTTTCAAATTTATAGCACTTTCTTTTTGAATAGGTAAACGTTCGAGTTCTCGCAGCCCTCTTGTACTTTCTGATGAATTTTGAAGGCTTCAAATCCTTGTGGGATAAATAATCTCGAAAACTCGTGTGCATGTAAATTATTGGAAACATTAATAAAGCATTTTCTTTCAAATTTTTTTGGTACACTCACCATCGTATCAATGTTTCTTATGGTAGTTTTTAGGGCATATATTGAAATAATTACATTTTTTTAATCAGGGTTTACCCTAAATTTTAAATGTTTATTTACTGTCATCTGTAATTTTAATCGAAGATCTTCAAGAAGACCTTCAAGCTATACTATCAACGGGTATTATTTTCATTCATCCCTTCTTTATTTGCTGATAGCTTCCGACACGTGTTATAATTTTCTCACTATAACATTTTCCATTGTAACCTCTATTTTTATAAAAATATTCACTGTAACAAGCGGTACATGAGTATCTAATAAGAAGAGTGACGTCAAATTTGATGGTTTATTGCGAAGATGAACGGACTTAATCATGATCAGCATTTGTTGCGATACATATATCAAGCGTTATCGTGACATGTTCTTAGCTAGTTTAACTTTGTCCTTGCCACTTGATTTTTCTCTAATTAGATATTTTTAGTTCCAAAATATAGTGAGTGTGTGTAAGTATAAGTCTCTTTGAGATATATCGGCCAACTTCCCTATTTTCTGTTCTTTTGGAATGCTTTCCTTCCTCGCTGATGGTATCCCTGGTCATTATGACGTGAATAGCATTCGTTTTCGTATCAATTAGTTGGGAAGACCAGTGTTAGACTCGCCAGTTATTAACGTTGACCTTATCAGTGTTTCCATACAATAGCATCAGGGACTCCGAGCCTCAGCAATCCGGTTTTTTCGTCAAGATATACTTTAGGAGCGTCGTTCTATCCAACGAACGTAGTAATTAGTAGTGCTGCGTCTTTAATGGCTTGTGCTTCTTTATTTATACATTCCATCATAAACAGTGCCTGACTTTATTAAATATTCAAGCGATTCTATTAGCCAGTATATTTTCTACTGAAAGGCATTTTACCATTATGTTACCATTCACTTCCTAATGTCATTAACCATGTGCTAGGTTTTAAGACTGCTTACGTTTAACGTATTTTGAGTCATTATAGCAACGTAGCCGTTGGTTAAGTACCCATGCTGAACAATTCCAGTTTTTATATCCATAATATCTGAACTCCAAATATAGATATCAGTTGTCATTGATCTTACAGAGCGATACCAGAATTAAAGTTATATTTTTGATAAAATTAACTCTTTGGAACAAGTCCATATGTCCTTTACTCGAGGGATGGTCGACTGTTGACCTCCATTCTACCTTATCCGATAGCTCTCCCAGGTCATGAGAGGTTTTCCGTCTTATAAGCCTCTTTGTTTTTCTTCCGTCTGTCCCGTGGTTTTCCACTGGGAATATTTTCTTTTTTATTCTCTTTTATCACTTCCGTAATTAATCCTCTGTCTACTAAGGAGTGTCGTATCTATCGTTCTTATTTTTTTAATAGTGTTCCATATTGCCGTTTCGTTTCCTATCACTCTGTGGAATTCCTTGTCAATTTATCTGTTCATTTTATCTTAATTACTTGCTTCCATTAGTAGGAATATAAGGTTCCTATTCTTCTCCGGTCTGCTTTTCCAATGGTCCATTGCTCTACTCCGAAGAGTACCCCACTCTCTATACGAACGTTTTGACATCCTATTTCTTTGTTCGTAATCGTATCTTCCATTATCTTGATAATTGCTTCATCTTCGCCTTCTCAGCTGGAGCTATGTCATGGTCGAGCTCCGTTGGGCTTCTTTCATTTCATGCCATGCTGTTTCCGAGGAAGCCTGAAGAGTTCACTAGTAACAATTCCTCTGTTCACTGCGTAATATCGGCCATTATCTCCTCTCCTCCGCTCACAAGGATTTTAATTAATCTCTTCTAATTTGTCTTGCAATATCATTGACGTACTCGATTCATTGCCTTCAAGTATTCTTGTAGGTCTTCTATTTCTATTAAAAAATTTTCTGCTCCAACTAAAATTATAATTTTAGTCTTGTTCCTCATTTCTTTATCTAAAAGCTTCAATTCTATTCGTATTATTGTGATTAATTGTAACCCTTTGCTACCTACCCTATGCTTGCACCATTCCGGTATGTGGTCTGGGTTGCTAGAGGGTTGGCCGCAATGTGCAGGTGTCATTTCTCTGTAAATCACAGTGTTATCTACAAACAGTGTTACCAGGTTGCTGCTGACGTAGGAACATACTAGTACTAACTAAACTACATAGTAAGTCGTTAATGATTCAAGAAAATCATTAGCCTTTTTTACTAAAAATTTGAGAATAAGTATAAAAGAATGTTCTTAAGTGTAACAAATATGATTGTAGTAAATGGGATGCTCACGAATTTTAAATTAGTCCGAATGAGATCGCGTGCAGCGCAGAGGAGCTAGATTTGTGAAAAGTTGTTATAATAAACTTAGTAGCGCATCCAAAATGCTAGAGGGTCTAGGCTGGGATTCACTCACGGAGCCATAGTTAAATTTCGGATTAAATCTATTGCATATAGTAAATTGGTAGGCCGTCTCTTTAGCAGTCATGTTGAAAATATATTATTACCCCCATCTTACTACGCTAGCCGAGATCATGTAAATAAAACTAGACAGTTCAAATGTAGAATATAAATTTAAAATGTCATTTTTTCCTCGAACGATAAGGGATCCGAATTAAATTGTTCGACCGTAGTAGAGTTATATTTGATGTGACTGATGGTTGAGGCCGAGACTTTGTGGAAATCCGTTGCGAACAGGAGTTTAGAAATAACTTTGCAGCTTCCACATAAAAACATTGAAAACGGAAAACATGCCTTTACCATCTTCCGTAAGCCAACCTGCACAGAACAAGTCATACACGCCTCATCTAAACACGCAATAAACCAAAAATTGGCAGCATTTCATAGCATGCTACACAGAGCACTCAGCATACCACTGTCTAACGAAGAACTCACTAAAGAAATATCCCTCATCAAACAAATAGCTATCAATAACGGCTACACTGAGACATTAATTGACACATTATTAGACAAAAAACGAAAAAAGTTAGCCATAAAACAGTTTTACACTCCCCCTCCACCCACCGAAAAAGAAAAATGGCGACGCATTAGATATTTAGGCCCTACCTCCGGAAAAATAGGCAAACTCCTTAAGGACCTCAACATAAGACCGGCATATTACAGTGAAAACAATATGAAGAACCTGCTCCCCAAAGTGAAGGACTCCACTAACAAGTTGGACCAAAGTGGAGTCTACAGCTTGGAGTGCGCGGACTGCGCGGCATCTTACATAGGACAAACGGGAAGGAGCCTCCGCGTCCGGGCAGCGGAACATCAGCGGGACTTCAGTACCAAAAAAGGGAATTCCCAATTTGCAGCTCACCTCATCAGCGCAGGCCACAACGCAGACTTCATACCAAAGCTACTACACAAAGAGGAGAAAGGAAAGAGGTTGGACATCAAGGAACAATTGGAGATCTTAACCGCCTTAAGGGAGAAGAAAACATTAACAAACGACCACCTCTTTCCCTTCCATTCCCCTCTCCTGGACATTCCACAACTCATCCCTAATGACGCCTACGGCCATCTACCCCCCCCTGTGAATAACGTCCCTCCATAATCCTTCCCTAGCCCCGCTGCTCACAGTCAACCACTCTCACCCACTCTGACCGCCCCCACCCAGGCAGCGCGTCAGTTTCCCCCCCCCCACCCACCCAACCCACACCAACTTGGACTAGTATATATATGTGTGAAAAAAGAATAATTTCTTTGTACGTTCCTGAAGATGCTACAGTGTAGCGAAACTAGTAGAAAATAAAATAAGATATTTTATGTGGAAGCTGCAAAGTTATTTTTAAACTCCTGTTCGAGTTATATTTGGGTCAAAATTAGTCTGATGTGTATACACTCCCTGCCACACACCCTATTGGTGGCTTGGCGGTTACTAAAATAAATAAATAAAATTAAAAATACATTTCTTCTCCGATACATAGTAAGTTGCATGTACCGCGATTAATTTGATCCCCATTCATTTGGCCTCTTCCATTTTCTCTTTTTCAAATATTTTTTTCTCTATTTCAATATCATTATTCACCCTTTTATGGTAATTTTTGGATGGACTCAGTCTATATAATTGCACAACAACGTATTTACTTGTTGCTCCTTACAAAAAAACACGACCTCTTATCTGAAATGACAGTAAATCCATATTCAATTCCCCATACTTCTCCCCTCCCTTCATTCTATCCAGCATCCCTATGCCACATGAATTTATCCCCCTCCCTCCTTTTCCTAACATTCTATCACAGTCTTCAACATGTTATTCTGAATCAAAGCGCTTTGAATCCATCTTTCCTGCCTTCTTTGGATTTCTCCCAACAATCCCTTCTCCTCCCCACCATTCACCCACCTTTACTTCCCTGTTTTTTTTCTTTTCGGTGCATTTCGCCTTTTTCATCCTTCTCCGCACCAATTTTTCAAAATATAATATCCCAATTAAATATTTAGCACTAAGTTTGTTTTTTTATATAATCCTTCGTTTATTTTTGGTTGTATTTTAATTCTTGCAGTCAGCTGAAGGATAGAAAGAAAACATGTACTTATTCGAATTAATGTTTTGGATGCATGTTACAGTACACTCAAGTTTCAGTGACCATCACATCTCTCTGTCCTGGTTTTTTTCAGTTTCGCTGTCGTTACGTACTTAATGAAGCCCTTCAGCAGTCTTATACTTTCGTAGCTGTGTATGTCCATTTGGTAGTGGAATTTCGCTTTCTTTTTTTCAAATTCCAGCTTGCACGTTGTTGGATACATTTTTTACTACATTCTAAGGTGCAATTGTTTTAGTTGATAGTATACGTATTTGCATGCGTGTAAGTTGTACGGGTTTCTCCATGAATTTATACGCCACCGTGGGAATATGTTTGCATGGATGTGTTGATTTTGCATCTGGTTTTGTTCCCTTTTACGGTTGGTGACCTAACACCCCCCCGCCACACGCCCTTACGGAGGCTTGCGGGATATTATTTAGATGTAGCTATCTCAAATCATGATTCCCTACCTTTACCTTGCAGAGTTTTGATAATTATCTGGTTGATTTTGTCAGTCCGGGCGCCACGTAGATGTTTTTTTTTAAGTTCTTTACTGATTCGTCGATTTAATTTATCAGCATGAGTGTTCTGGTAGCCTCCTACAATTCTTCTTTCATCTCCTCTCATTAAGCTGTCTTTCAGACGCCTTGACCCTAGATACACCTCTTGATAGACTCCTTCCGTTTCCGTATTCTGCATGCACCTCTAATATTCTTGATTTTCCTTTTTAATTTACGAAATGACTTCAATGTGTGCTGTTTCGTATTTTCTTTCCTCTTTTTTTTCGCTAATCACTCAGGAGTGCAACCAACTTGTAATTAGTCTTATCAAAATCGTACTATTTGATCCTATGATTAATAGATATGCAGTGGTAAAAACGAAAATTATAACCGTGACCGAATTCGGTGATACCAGTGGCACCTACAACATTTGAGGTATACTTCACCAGGAGCACCTGGATTGATTCGAAATAATCCATTGGAAGATGAATGATCGCCTTATGATTACCATTGATATCTTCGTCGGGATGAATTTTGCAGCCCTTTACTTGATTCATGCGGGTTACCTCCGTTCGTTGAGGACGCACTCGCTTATATATAATCTCTCGACCACGGACATATCCACATACTTTTTTTCTCGAAAAAGAGATAAGATATCTCTCGAAAAGAGTATTGCCAAAACCTGGAACCAATATGAATGATATGTAAATGAAGACCAGTCTCAATTTTAGAATGACACTGGTGCATTACAACCTATTTCAGCATCTTACATGGAATAGGATTGAAGGTGTCCGTGGAACATTCTCCCCATTCGCGCAGATTTGGAGAATGTATTCAGTGATATCAACTGTGTATCCTTCTATCTACCCAGAATGACACAAGTCGTATTTTCATAATTCCTGCTTGCATAATGACGATATGATTGCAATTATATCTGGGCTCGAGCAGTGAATGAGCAAGAACAAAAAATATATCCACGCAATTATCTGAACTATCAACTTCGTTTTCAAAGATATAACGCAACGACTTTAGTCGACAACATTTCTATGAGGTTACAATTTAATTGACCGACCCAGACATAAGTTTTAGCACAGAGTGATGAAATATTTGGAAACACAAGGAAATGAACAAAAAATATAAGACATTTGGTGACAATGGTCAGTACATATCCCAGGAAAATGTTGAGCAGATCTAAAAATAACAATATAAAGTTACTTGCCGTGATTTATTCTAATCGCCATAACTGTGGATTCACGAAAAAAACTGCTCTCACTGTCCTCTACGACTTTTCTAATCGGCTTTTGGTTTTTAAAATCTCCCTTCATTGTAACCGCTGTAACTTTTATCCTTTTCGTAGGTGCCATTAGAATTCAACTGGTAACAAATACGGGACCCAATTTGAGGGAAGAAATGCAAAAATAACCATTTAATTGTCTCTGACGGCGATTAAAATATAATTCCAATGATTTTTGCGACCATTTTAAGTTACCTGAATGATTTCGGGCAGTTAAATTACTTTCCGAAGGTATTCGTTTTAAAATGAGATTTTGCATTTCCTGACGGGTTTATCCGGTTTTTGCAATATTCGATCAAATATCCACTGCGGAGCATGGCCTCTTTAGTGTGCGTCAGGACAAATACAAGCCGATGTTCGTATTTATATATTTGGTCCGTCAAAAACCTATCTCTTATCGCTAGGGATTGTTGCTAATTCGTAGAACGCGGATTATTAGGCAAAATCTACCTTTACTCCTGATAGGATTGCAAAATATACAGCTATATTTAAACTTTTTATGAATAATCAAAGCTTGTATGAGACATATCGAGAAACATAAACGAAAAATCGAGAAAAACAGAAATACGGAATAAGGCTCTTGGAGGGATCGAACAGACGACCTTCGGGATGGTATTCGGACCCATTACCCCTCTCCCAAAACAATAAAGTAATATTATAATCATTTGATCATTTAAACTAAAAGTTAAAGTAAAAAAGTAAAATTTAAAATCAAATATCATATCAAAAAGGCTCATATTTGCATAATTCGTTGAAAACCGTTTAGGAAACGTAAAAATTCAATCACCATTGTTTGGATCTGGATTCGGATTTTCACAGATCTAGATTGGAGATCAACATTGAATGCTATCGACTGCTAGCTGTTTTTTAAGAGTGTGCTCACATTAAAAATCAAGAGTCAAGTAATACAAAATTTTTATTATCGCCGAGTCACAGGTATGAGGTTATAAAAAAAGAATACCACCATCGTTTAAGTACTTCTCTTTTCCCCGAACTTGCATGATAGCAAATTCAAATCTAGTAGCAGAATTTATTCAGCCAGTATTTTCAAGAACAATTTAATAATTCAGATTTATCCGTCAATGATTGGGTTTTCTCCATTCCGCACTCCTTGCCCAACTCTCTAACTCGCTCAACGCCCATTATTCCTTTTAGAATCGTGCTAGAAGTCCGTGTATCTTTCCGGATGAATTTACCTAGATGGACAGATTAGATAATTTTTTTCACCAATTTGTTCAGTTTTACTCTATCCCGCTAAATGCTTTAAGAAATGAACTGATATATTCACAAGATAATGCCGATGCTTCAAAGGTCATGCACGTGCTGAATTCTGGTGGTTTGAATGCCGGCCGTTCGGCCGCTGGAAATTGGGATTCTTAGCCGCTCAACAACAGTGATCCGAGAGACATGGCTATGTTCTTTTGCCCCCGTGATCCCATCTAGATTATACTTATCTGAACGAAAACTTTTCTTGCATTAAAATAAAATTATGACGTAAAAATTTTTTCTTGGCCGTAATGATTCGCGCGGCGGATTTTTTTCGGCGTGAAGCGAAGGGATCTCACCCCCTGATCTGCATTACATTCACTTCACATCGTTTCAAATAGATATTTCCTCGTCGTTATCCGAAAGCACATAACAGTTTATTTATCTCACTTTACGTGCCCTCCTCAGAGAAAAAATTAGAATTAAAAAGTCTAATTAAAAATTATTTCATCGCGAATTTCTTGCCAGAAATTTATTTTCCAGGAAGTGCCCCTTCTCGTTTGGATTCCGTAGTTTTTTTGTTTGCCGCAGGGAAAAGATGTTGAGAGATAAAAGCTCTTTTCGCATACTTACCATCGGAACGACCTTCGAGACTAATTGCTCAGATATCCTCGTCCACACACACACACACATACCCTCTCTAAAGCATGAGACACCCTAAAAATTCCGCAGAAAAGGGGAGCATGAAAACTGCTTTCAGAACGCTCAAGTTAAGTTTCGGCGTCGCCTTGCCTATTTTTCTTACGTTGTGATATGACTGCGTGGAGGGGTTCAAGGTTCGGACGCTCGGTTTGTTAAGTCATTCGGGGGATTTTTTGAAACTGCTACCGTGGCGTGAATATTTCTCACGTCGAGTGAACGGGTGCCGCCTCCTGTCTCATTGTTTCGTAGGACTTGGAATGCAGTCTCATTCTTCAAGTTCCCGACCCCGATCTCCTAACGATCCCATTCGCGGATCATTAATCCGAGCATAATCGTCGCGGTTACGTATTCCGTAGTCGTTTCCGCAGGTTTAGTTCCCCCATCCACCCCCAGCCTTCTTGTTGTTTCATTTCTCGTCGTCTCCCGTGTGTGGGGGATTTTAGAGGGGGAGGTGACTGTGATGAAGGGGGCCGTGTTCTTCGTTTCCCATTAGGGAAATTGACCCCGCTTGTTTGTCCATTATGCCTTGATTAAGAAGAGCCAAGCGTGCGATGATAAATCTTTTTGATTGTGAATACACACGAAACAATATTTTCATTGTTTTGTGTCTTTGACACGAGGAAAGACGTAGGGTTAACGAATTCCCAAAAGGAAAATTGAGGCGTTCAAGTATTTAGGATGTGCTTGTTGTGTAAGTACGCCTTCTCCCCACTCCGGAGACATACGATACAATCTGGAACCGGAGTGTGGATCATTGATGGTTTAGAAAATATTGCTAAAAAGTACTTAAACTAAAAAACTAAACTAAAAAAAACTAAAGATCCTTTTCGTTGCGTACTTCAATAACTATGGAATTTACTCAAATTTTATAAAACTACGCCGTACCTGACATTTGCGCGGAAACTCGTTTCAACTCCATAGTAAAGTAATCGCGTGAATGGAATACGGAACGAGTAAGCGACACCTTCGCGTGACTTCGTCATATTTTCGAGTTTTCGACTTTTTCAATCTTTTTCCGGTCATAAAAGACGAGATTCCTGTTATTTCATAGGTAAGTGCTATCCACTCATGCCGGAAATTTACAGTTCGATAATTTTTAAGCTTTTGTTCGATATTTTTCTGCATTAGGCATTTTAAATAAGAATTCCTGCGTCAGCAGTGACCAGGTTTAAACCCTACTTCATGAAGTTTTTCAATGGATTATTCAGTTATCTCTTTGGAGGTTCTCGGATGATTGATTGCTTTTCTTTTAAAGCTTTTGATTCCACTTGGCGCATAAAACAATTTCCAAAGAAATTACCCAAACACATTATGTTACCCAAGGGATGGACTCATTATTAGCCTTAAGTATGACGACGGAGTTCTAATTGCTTTGCCAACTTAGTCATTTTAAAAGTGCATAATGTTTTTTAACTTTTAGTTCAAGTCATCATTTTAGGAAAAACGTGTAGGCTTTATGTTCAATTTGGAGAGTGGAATAGCGTAAATTTCAATTTCTTTTTCGGTTTTTTATTTTTTAGGTAATCTACCGGTTAAGGTAGGTTTTTGGATGGACACAACTATCAAATAAACATTTTGTGACTCCCCACCTAGCAAACTAATCTATATCAGGTCCCTCTTCATCTCGGTGTACTTCTTTCCTCCCTTCATACCGTCCAACATCCCTATCCTGTTCCTACCCTTACCTCGCTTGCCCAACATTCTCCCCTCTATTACCCTCTTCAACATTCCACTACCGCTTAATACGCCTTTCATCCATTTTTCCTGCCTCCATAGGATTTCTCTCAACAAACCCCTCTCCTCCCCCACCATTTCTAGTACTTCCTCATTTGTTTTCCTTTCGGTCCATTTCACCTTCTCCATTCTTCTCCACACCCACATTTCAAAAGCCTCCAATCTACGTCTATCCTCCTGCTTCAGCGACCACGTTTCCGCGCCGTACATAGCTACGCTCCATATCAGAGTTTTTACGAGTCTTGTCTTAACATCCCTACTCAACGTCCCCGTCATCAACTCCCTCCTTGAGAAAGCCTCCTTGCCTAGCGCAATTCTTCTCCTTACGTCCCTACCACGTTGACGGTGTTGGTCCAAAACACTTCCGAGATATGTAAACTGTTCTACCTGCTCTATTTTTTCCCCGCCTATTTTAATATTTAGCTTAGCCTTTTTCTTTCTGGAAAATCGCATAACCTTTGTTTTACTAATATTGATTCTCATCCCATATTTATCGCACTGAACCTCCAATTCACTCAACAATGCTTGCAACCCCTTGGCTGACTGAGCAACTAATGCTTGGTCATCAGCAAACCTAGCCGATTTTACGAATTCCCCTCCGACTTTCAGTCCTACCTCCAGTTCTTCCCATGCCTCTTTAATCATTTCCTCTACATATACGTTGAACAGCACCGGTGACAATGGGTAACTCTGCCTTACACCTCTTCCTAACACTGCCCATCCGGACTCTCCGTTCCCCACTCGCACCTGAGCAGTCTGAGACATGTACAGGTTGCGGATCAGTCTCCTGTCCCTCCAATCAATTCCTATTTTCTGCAATACACGCATTAATTTTTCCCAATTCACTCTATCAAACGCTTTTTCGAAATCTACAAAACAGGCAAAAACGTCCTGATTGTATTCTATATTCCTCTCGACTAGTGATCTCATTACTGCAATGGCATCACGCGTACCTCTTCCTTTCCTGAACCCAAACTGATCATCCCCTAAGTAATCATTTGCCTTACTCTCTATCCTTTTGTTGATGATCCTGAGAATAACTTTAGCTGCGGTTTTTTATATTTCGCCAAAATTCCCATGTCTCCTCTTCTCCGTTTGCTGAAAAATCAAAAGGTTTTCCTTGCGTTCCAGTTTTACGAATCATATCTGGACTTGGAATTGGGATTAAATTGCGATTAAAACACATCGTTCTAACCTCAATGCCGTCACGTCCAAAGAAATCTCTAGTTCATCATCGTCAGCTGCGTATTCTTTTAATTGCTGGAAATTGAAATATTTCATGTCCGGTTATTTTGAGGGCTTGAGAAAAAGTCTATCGCCCCCTAGGCATGCCACGCATTGCGTCATTTAGCCTGATTCAATAAATGTCCCACTCAAATATCAATTTCTCATAGATCCCCAAATGCAGCTGCCTCAATTATCCCTTTCAAAAAGAGCCGTTAAATCATGGTCCTGTCCCTCTACATCACGTTCAGAGGGACTTTTAAAAACCCAATCTTATATTTTTAATGATGGGATTTCGTTAGTGAAGAACTGGGAAGGTTCCCATCCTTTTTCATTTCGCCAACGAGGAGGGAGACAGAGCAGAAACTGCAGGCTTCACGTGGCCTTCCGTCTTAAGGACCCGAACGACCCATGTTTGGCCTAAGCCCGACTGTTTACGGTAAGGGGTTCACGAGCTCAATCTTCATCTCGGAAGGGGAAACATGCCGTTCCGGAGCTGTGAATCTGATCTTGAATGTCTCTGCAACGCAACAGAATGTAATCGCATCAGAAAGATGTTGAACGTTAGTGGCTCGAGTAAAATTAAATTGTGGGTCTTCATACTTCGCCTTAAAAACGTTTTAAAATTTCTTCTGGCTACATTCACTCAAATCTTCACCATTCAATCTTATTCATCTACATCTACTTAATACCCCGCAAGGACGTGTGGTGTTAGGGCACCACCCGTAATTAAGAAAGAAAAACGCATGCAAAAGCCACAAATTTATACAAGCCAAAAACAAAACATGGTATACATTCATGCAAAAATCCTTGCAACCAACACACGTATAAACACACCAACCACCAACTGACATGCACATGCACCTACAAATATACCAAACATTTGACGTTCTAAAGGATAGCGTGTTTCGGTGTTTTTAAAGCGGATAAGTACTTTTCCCCTTCAATTTTCATTGAAAATTAATGTCCATTCTCAGTCTTAAGGTTTATGTTATACGTATTTGATAAGTATTTCGGACCCGGAAAATGGATGAACTTTCAACTCTTCCTTTGATCTGCGACGTATGATAAAATTATTTTTTTCCTCATTCAATCAGCCGTGCATTGAATATATAAACGGGCAGTATTAAAGATTATAAGCCTGCCCGTATAAATATACACGTGCATAATGACGTATCTTGCCACAGTACGTACCCTGTTCATCACCCTGACTTCCTGTAAAGGAGTCAAGGGTGCTAACCTCCCGCCAGATGTTTCTCCAGGATCTTCTTGCTTGAGGGAACGGCTTTGGGGAGGATTCTGGCGTGTATAAGTTTTAAGTGCAGTTTTCCATGTCCCGCCCACCGGAAAATTCCACGTCTGGACCCCTCTCTTCCCTTCACGGGTGATTTAATGCTTCCATTTGGCAAAGATTTAAGTTACCCTTGCTTTAAAACCCCCCAAAACGCACACTCTCTGTCTCGTCCTTCTAGTCCTTGCATGGTGGAATGCACCGCGTGATTTATATACCTTCCTTTTTTTCTCATCCGCACTCTGGCCTCTTTCCTTATTTTCCTATCCGTGCGTTTCTCGAGGGCTTTGAACGAATCCGGCGGGGAATGTAATCATTCTTGAAGGATTTTGTTGCATTGCGCTGTGCCAACTTGTAACCGAAAATCAGCTATGGGACGGAGATTTGTCGGATGAGGAGTGCAGATTTTGTCGTTAGTTTGAAACATTCCGTCGCAATCTTTATGAATTAGTATTTTTCTAGCTTAATCACAGAGCTTATTGGTTAGAAAAGTAAGCTAGGTGAAAATCTGGGGGGCTTTTCTGAAATTTTCATGCATTTTGTTTAACATGTGCTATATTCATGTTTTCCACAAGGCATGCTTTTCAGTATGCCTTGATAATGGTGTGTGAAATCGATGTTTTGAGCTGATTTCCAGTTTTACCGAAGGTATTTAAAATTATGCATATACACAAGCAATTTTCCTTTATCGAAGAAGGTTTTACATGGAAGGATTGTGAAATAGTTAGGAAAATGGAAGTGAAGTTACTATTCATTTGGTGCCAAAATTGTATTCCAATAGCATCAGCAAATTATACTTCTAGGATGAAATGTTTTCATTGTAATAACCTCATGTGTCCTGCAGATTTACTCCAAGCTAAGTTTTATGAATTACCATAGCTTTTAAAAGTTTTTACAGTATCAAAATGTATGCGGGTCAAAAAATCTAAATATTGCGACACACCGCAATGTACGTACTCCAATGTACCAATTGACGGAATGTCGATCGTGGATTTCTTTCCGCTTATGATTCCGTTTTATTTTCTAATTATAATTAATTGAGCGTATACCTTGCGTTGGAAAATGTATGCTACCTTTATTAAGTTAGCTTTGTTTATATCGTAGTGATTTCGTGAATTATCGGGGAACTCTCTTTCTCGTTCGCATAATTAGTGACAAGTTACTTTGACTTTCACATAGCCTTGGGCGGTTCGCATAAATATTCCCAAGTCCCTCGTCACCATTTCATTATCTCCTGTTTGCATGCCTGGAGCGGGTTTTGAACCGCAGACGGATTCAGTCGCTGTTTTCTCGGTAACAAGCAGCCGAAAGCAATCAGATTTCCGAGAAACCGGTTTTACAAGCCAGCGGACGAGGTTATCTTGCTCCTGCTGAAAACCTCCCCAGAGATACAAGAGTGGCTGGTTCCTATTTGCCACTGCGTTTTGAACAAAGCTCCCATATTCCATTCTCTATGTAAGGCGGAAATATCTAAGGAGCCGTGGATATCAACTCAAATAAGAGGTCTCGTGGACGAAAGAAGAAAATACAGGAATCCAAGAAATAAGAGTGAAGGAGACCTCTATAAACAGTTGCGGAACCAGGTCATGCGAGAGTGCAAGATGGCAAAGGAAGAATGGATAGAAAGCAGCTGCGAGGAAATTAATGACAACATAAGTAAGGGAAATAGCTAGATGGCTTACAAAAAAGTGAAGAGGTAATTCGGGGAAAGAAAAACAAAATCGCAAAATATCCGAGCCGCTAATGGAAAAATACTAATAGATGACGACGACATTGGGAATAGATGGAAAGAATACATTGAAGTACTCTATCAAGCTCCAAAAACACTAGAAGATGGCTTAATTACTGATGGAAGCATGATAGGTAAAGACGGTTGGGGTCCGCAGATATTAAGAAGCGAATTCGAGAGAGCCGTAACAGGCCTGAGAAATAACAAGGCACCAGGAGTTGACAAAATAAATGAAGAAATAATCAAGGCACTCGAGGTTAAAGCGAAGGATACCCTCAATGGAATAATCAAAGATAGCTACGACAGCAGAAAGACACCAGAAGACTTCGAGAAAAGTGTAATGATTGCAATACCGAAGATACCGAAAACAGATAAATTCGAAGAATACAGAACATTGAGCCGGATGACTCAAGCATCAAAAATCCTTACTCGGATGATTAGCCGAAGAATAGAAGGAAGGATAGAAGGAAACCTCTCAGAAAACCAATTCGGATTCAGGAAAAACCGAGGAGTAAGAGAGGCAATTCTCAGTTTGAGATTTCTGGCGGAAAAACTGAGACGTAAATAAGCCATTATACGTGGCATTAGTGGACTTGGAGAAGGCCTTCGACAACGTCGAATGAAACAAGATGTTCAAGATACTAGAAGCGCTTGGACTGGGTTACAACGACAGAAGAATTATTCATAATCTCTAAAATAATCAGGTTTACCATAATGCAAACAAAAAATGGAAGAAAAATAAAAGCCAAAATAAACAAAGGAGTAAGACAAGGATACATCCTCTCGCCAGCAATATTAAACGTTAACCTGATAGGGGCAATTAAAGAAACACAATTGGTTTTCAAAGGAGTCGAGGTAGTTGGAGAAGAAATCAACATGCTCCGGTTTGAAGACGACATCGCAGTAGTGGCGGAAACTCGAGAGGATCTACAAGCAACTCTAAGTGCTATGGATCAAGTACTGGGGGAATATAATATGAACATCAACAAGAAGAAAACTAAAATCCTCGTGTGTGGAAAACAAGCTGAATGAATATATCGCCATTAGAGGGGTGAAAATAGAGCAAGTGGAATCCTTCATCTACCTGGGCTGCAGCATAATATGGGATGGAAGAAGTTCGACCGACATCAAGCGAAGAATAGCCCAAGCTAAGAACGCATTCATGAAGAAGAGGCAATTACTATGTTCAAAGAACCTAAGGCTGGAAACAAATCGTCAAGACGTTCGTGTGGAGCATGGCGCTCTATGATTTGGGGACTTGAAACATTGGAAAAGTGGACCAGCGAAAAATGGAAGCCTTGGAACATGGTGCTGGAGGAGAATGCTGAAGATTAAATGGATACTAGAAGTAAGGAACGAGGAAGTATATAGAAGGGCAGATCAGGTAGGATCATATGGAGAACTCTACGGCGAAGAAGAAATAGATGGACTGGACACACATGGATTGATGGACAGACATGGATGGGTAGAAAAATGGATTGATTAGGATTATAATAGAAGGGAAGATTCCACAACGAAGACCAAGAGACATATACATAGGACAAATTAAGAAGGACGTAAAACAGAGAAGGTATCAGGGATTGAGGGAATGGACATTAAATAGAAGAGAATGGAGGGCTGCGGAAACCAACCATTTGATTGAAATACTGATGACATATAGACATATATATATATACAAAAATAACTGTGGCACATATATCTATGTATATAATCTGTAACATCTACAAGTTTACAACGATTTTTTCAGTACTAATAAATTATGTCGTTTTGATATTTAACTATGCATTCATTCAAATATTCCCTGAACGCAAGCATGTGAGCTCTTTACAATGATTTTTAAATGATTAAACCGTTGTAAACGCAATGTCAATACCCATGATAAATCCACTTGCGCGAGATTCCAACCCTTTATCTCTGGATTATCATGCAAGAATATAGACCCATCGCCTTCGGAGTAGGGCGCAGTGAGAGTTATGCTTTATACACTAGGTAGTAATGTTATAATATTTTATCATACGCTCTTTTAATGAAAGAGTATCTCGAAGTTACAAGGGCAACTTTCCATCGACGCATCCAAAACAGTAGTCTCAAGGAGAACGTGGATCTCCCAACGTGCAGATAATTGCCGACGCTGAAGAATTCGATATCCGGGGGATAAGACTCTTTAGTCTCTTCTTTTTTTACGATAAGTTTGTCTGAGACAAACGTAAGTTCTACCTGATTATCCTGAGGGCTATTTTTTACCGCATCGTGTCGTTAATTTGTGTCATTATGCCATTTTTTTTCCTTAATGTTTTATTATATCGGTCGTTCCGCAAATTGTGGCAAATTTCCAATTTCGGAGGTGTTCCTGTCTTTTGCTGGTGATAGTTTTTTTTTATCAGTTTTCCTGTATTGCTTCGAGCTTAAAAATAGTGGAAAAAGGCTATCACGGGGATTTGGGATCACAAAAGAAAGAGTGAATTGCCCTCCTGGTTGTAATGGAGAGAGCGCGTGTTCGGGGAAAGTAAAGTGATTCTTTAAAAATTGCTTCAATTGAATTTTGATCGAGGAATTATTCAAACCCAATAACCTTTCTCTTCGAGTTTCCTGCGATCCATAACCTGATTTCTACCCTTGGAGATGTATTCTGTTTGCTTTCGTCAATTTTTTCAATGATACCATTCAAAACTACTAATTAAATTTTCCCGGGCATTCTACTAATTTAAAGTTTTTTTTGGAGCACACCTTGCGAATGACTACGTACGTAATACGTACGGTTTACGCTTCACGATTCATCCTTCTCTTGTTTTCTTATGCACTTTCTCTTAATGCCTTCGGAAGTTCTGCCTGCATTTATGCTATCGAAAAATTCCTTTTCTCTTTCTTCCTCAACCCCGTTTGCCCGACACTATCACTTAAATCACGCTCTTCAAGCGTCTCAACACCTTCAAATATTTACTCCAACCACTTTCTCTGCTCTTTTAAAACCCCCTCCTCCCCCAGCTATTTCCTCGCTTCTCCCGCCATATTCACGTAAAACTTCATTGTTTGCCTTCCTCAATATCCAACTTATTTTCTCCTTGCTTCGCCCCCACATTCACAATCAAAACGGCTCCGACGTATTCTCATCCTCTTGCCTTAAATCCAGTTTTCTACATCCAGAAAGGGATATGTTTTATTTTAAAGTATTTTTTTATCTTTTCTTCGCATCTTTACTCGGTGTACCTGCCAGCGTTTTCCGTTTACCCTACCTTTCAGCACGCGGCACAGCAGCAAAAGCATCTTATTTTCTTGTACATGCTTTTTTCACTAACGCGTTCTTCTCCTAATGTCTCCTCAACTATGCATATTTTCCTCAGCAACACTGCAGAAATACGTATATGAGTTTCTGCACCTACACTGTTGCATCCCCTCCTACTTTGATGTTTAACTTTGCTCTCCGAATCTAATTTCTTGCGTTTTCTTGTGGTTAATCTTCATCTCATCACTTGCACTGTTCGTGACCTTCTGTCACTTTATTGTTTGGTCATCTGCGATCCTTACCTAATCATCTCGCCCCGCAACTATATTCCCATATTCTCGGCAATTTCCTAACATACGTGAACATTTATACGTTGAAAGGAACCGGCGATATTGAGCGACCGTGCCTCTGGAAATAATGGGCAGGGGAGGATCTGCCTATCACTGCCCATGTCCATCTGCTCCCCTTCAATAAATTTCCTCTCTCCAGTTCGATATCATGCTTCGTAACATTTCAATAAGCTTTTTCCACTATATTCTATAAAACGCCTTTGAAAGAATTCACGAAGACTCGCATTAATATCCTGATTATATTTTTTGTTCCTTTTTACTCATTTTCTCATAACTTCAAAGTCGTCACGCGTTCTCCTCCCCTTTATAAACATAAATTGACTTTTGAACAATTTTGGAGACTCCTTTTGATGTTTCTAAGAACTATCTTTGCCGCATATAAAATTAAAGTTATCGTTCTGTAGCCCTCAAATTCAGCTGCTTTACATGTTTTCAGAATGGAGATTATACTTGACCAATACATTGCTTATGCTTCTACTCTTCCTTATGTCTGAAAGTTCTCCATATTTTTGCTTGATCTTTTACCACATTTAAAATATTTTTTTATGGTATTTGTTGTTTTGTTATGATTTTGCTACCTTGTTACACCTTCCAAAATTCAAGAATATACTACTCGCACTACGGTCGGAGAGATCATGCCAAAGAAAATTAGATAGATCAAGTGTTGAACAGATAGATTTAATGACGAAATAACAAAATGACGAGTCGGGCATCGTAACGTCGGCTAACATGGAACCCCTGACCCGGTGGAAGACCCAAGAATCCTTCATGAAGCAAATACGCCGGGAAAGCACCAGATCTTACTTCAGATAGATTTAAGATTCCATTTTTTCCACAAGCAATAGGGGATCATCATAACATCGTGCGACCACGGTAGGGTCATATTCGGGTCAAAATTAATCTGGTGTGTATTCACTCCCTAACACACACCCTAGCGTTGGCTTTCAGGGTACTAAAATAAATCTGAATAAATAAATAGATTTCACATTAGGACTTCTTTCTCCCTTTTTTTATTCTTTGGAATTTTAAATTCCATGTCTAAATCTATGACGAACCATAATAAAACGGTGCTGCATGGTACCTGCATGTTTCTCCCGGCGTTTTCCATGCATATTTTCGCCTCTGATGATGTTTGAAACAAGCGTTAGCTGTCATTTGGCTATTTTTCTAGCCGAACTCGATTACTTCCACTCTGGGATCATTTCTAATTCCTAAACCGTACTCTCCTATTTCTCTCCCATTCCTTCTTAGCCTACCACTACGTTTCATTCCTTCATTTCCTTTAGATGCTCCCTTCCTGGCATGCATTGCATTTATTTGTTTCTAGTTCATACGAACTGTCACATTCTTTCATTTGGTGACCACTTGTCCGCATGCATGCAAGGATTAACACTGGATTAGTCGGGTCTGCAGTTATCTTTAACAATAGTAATCCAGTACTCACCTGTTCTCTGTTCACTTCCGGTCTCCCCAGTTTCTTCATCAAGACTATTGATGTATTCTAGCTTCCCTGTCTTCATCATCCTCCTAAAATTCCATGTCTCTTATCCTATTCGTTGCGATTTTATTCTGTGCAATCTTTTCCGCTGCTTTCAGCTCGGTTGTAGAAGGATTTCTGTTGACGACCGGGGAAGTCTTGATTCTACCGATGTCGTGCGCAACTCCCGGCCCAGTTGGCCGAGTTTCGCGATGTCCAGGATTCATTTTCTCTTTATTTCCGTCCATACTTATCATGGGGATAATTATATATGAGAATTTTCCCCCTTGTCTTTTTTATGGGTTTTTAACGTGAAACCACCACGTTGAATTGCCGCCCAACTCTAGTCAGACGTTTTTGCAGCCGACTGCTGAGGTTGGCTGAGATTGGGGCGTCGCACGAACTAACATACGTACGTCTGGCTCTTACGTACGATTCGAACCATCTCGTATTATGGGTTATTCTACCAGAAGCATTGTTATTGCCGCTGCCAGTACAACACGCAGAATCAAAGGAACGCACAAGCCCTTCCTCCAAGTCTAGATTATAGATCATGAGAGGGGCAGTTCAAGAGCCATTCGTTATACAATTTAGGGGTTTATATGAGGGTAATTACCTGTTCTTTTAGTGTATTACCGATAATTGTTGAATGAGATGACTCTTACAAGTCATCTAGCTTGCGTTTCAGCCGATATGGTTGAAATCATTAATATAGTTGTTTTCTTTTTTATTTTTTTATAATAGTTTTTAAAATTTTATTTATTTATATATATCCTGAAAGCCTCTGTCAGAGTGTGTGGTAGGGGGTGAGTGCACACCAGAATAATTCACGAGAACATTATCCTACCGCGGGCGGATAATGTTATTCTGATCCCTCATCCTTAGAGGAAAAAAATACATCTTAAACATCTCTGTTCTGCAGTTAGTCTTTCTAAATTTATCGATATGATCTCTCCTAGCGTAGTACAATGGGGGTAATACTATATTACATTTTCAGCATCATTGCTAAAGAGACCTCCTTTCAATTTATTCAAGACCTTCAATCTGTAATTTAACCTTTGCTCCGTGAGTGATTCCTAGCCTAGCTGCTCTAATATTTTTGACACGCTACTAAGTTTATTACAACAATGTTTTGCAAATCTAGCTCCTCTACGCTGCACGCGATGTAATTCGGCAATTAATCCAACTTCGTGAGGATCCCACATACTTAGCAGCAGCATATTCTAAATGAGGTCGAACCAACGACAGATAACATTTCTGTTTTACCCTTTCATCACATTTACCTAGCACTCTTCTAGTAAGACCTAATTTTTTGTTAGCTTGTCCAATTATTCCCCGTATCTGTTTCACCCAGGATATATCGTGAGTGAGGTTAACTCCTAGGTATTTAATTTTTAATCTAATTTTAATACAATCATAAGCGATATTCCTATACTCTGCAAACAAGACGATATCTCTTCTCATACCGTACCAGAGCGTGCATCTGAGCAACCCGGCAAGTCTTCCATTCCCAATTATGTTACGTTATTTTCTGTAAAGATGAATATGTCGTATCTAATTGTTTACATTTTAGATAGATCGTTGTAGTCTGAATCTCAACTGCAGTAGCGTGTTGAAGTTATCTTTTCGAAATTTAGCTAAGTCGGCTGGGTAAGAACGGTAAATGCTTCTTGTGAATTATGGGAATTCAGAATTTTCTCGCACTAAGGTTTAAAAATATCGAAATCCTTAAAAACCAATTGCACCTCCTGGTTCTTCAAGGCTCTAGGAAATAACATATTTTTTCTTCAAGTTAGCAATATGTTACTTATGCACCCATTCCCGGTAATGTACCATGATTGAAAGTTCTATTAATATAATTCCTGATATTTCTTGCAAAAAGCGACATTGAGAATACTGCATGAACTTTTTATAAAACATATCTCATATCCTTCTATTTTTTATACTTTTTAAAATATACATAAATATAGGTATTTATAAATACGAATACCTATCCAAAACGTTTACACAAGTGTAGGCATGTCTCCGCTATTGGAATAAATATCTGACTAGTGCTGAGCGTGGATTGGGAAAAAATATTGGATAATTAATGAAGTACCGTCTTCCTCATTCTTTATTATCAAATGTCTAATAACACAGTTTTACTCAGAATGCGTCTTTCCTAGCCAAAGAAAATAATTCCCAAGCTCACAGCTCTGAAAGCAATGGCTACAGAGTCGCAATTGAAATCGATTCCCGTGCTAATCACGACGAGGACTTCACAACCTTGCAGCCGTATCTCGGATCTCGTACTGCCGTTTCCCCTTAGTCGTGAAATAGTGAATACGGTGACCTATCTCCTCCGCGCAGCCTCTTGCAAACGTGTCCGCGGAGAAGAGGAAACACCTAAATCCGACGGTATCATCCCCCTTTCTGCGATTATCTCGCCGAAATCCTCTCGCTCCATTTGGATTCTTTCTCGTCTCTTTTTCGTAAGGAATCCAATTGGTTTTTTTTTAAGCCGCCTCCCGCTGTCTGCCGTTCCCTGATAAAGAGGGTCGCTCATGTCTTCCGGATACCTCCGCGGGCGTACCACTGCCTTCAATGTTACTCCTGGGGCTTCTTGTGTCTTTGTCATGCGAGTCGAAGACTTCCCGTATATTTCTTCAGACTTTTTGGCATTTTTTTCTGATTCCATCCCCACCATCGCACGCTTAATTTCAATTTTTCAGCTCCACTACCTAAATAAAACAGTTTCTGGGGTGACTTTTTGGAAAATCTTCATATTGAAATTGAAAAATAAACAATTTGGCTTTTCCATGTAGAAAATGTTTTATTCACTACCCAGGTTTCGTTATGGTACATGGTTTTTATGGACCTGATGATGTTATACCATAACGAAACCTAGGTAGTGAATAAAAAAATTTCTATGCGAAAAAGCCAAATTGTTTATTTTTCCATTTCTCCACTACCTAAATATCGCGTTATGCATAATGCCTTTCCGCGCAACATTTTTAAAAATTCAAACCAATATCGTCAACTCTAATCTTTGCACTCTGTTTGCTACGGAAAAGCCGTGTCCCCACTGTCCAGTAATTGTAGGAAACCACCGGTGACGCAGACAATGCGAATGATGGCTGTGGATTTGCAGGGAGAGCAAAATACAATAATGTATATTTGGTTTTTGAATCCGCAAATGCCGTGGATCCTCTAACATACTGTGCATCGAAAAACACTCTTGGTAGTACTTCACACTAAATACAATACGACTATATTACTCACATTTATAATATTTTGCGTACCATATAAACATTGGCTAATCATCATCCTGTATTTAAGACTCAAAATTTTGGGAATGAATACGGTTGCGCGATGCTTTCCTGCGATCAGTTTTGGTTTTAAAACAAATAAAAATTTTCTAGGCTCCTATCCCGATGTGTCGCAGGATGGTGTTTCACGGAACTGAGGAACTTTGAAGGGGGTGGGAGAGCTCGGGACGGCAGGACCGCTTTCGGGTGGTGGAGGTGGGAGGGTGGAGAGGAAGGGCGGAAGTTGGACGGGAAAGCTCTCTCACTACTGCGAGCACTGGCATAATACGCCGGATGGCATTTACCGTTGGGGCTGTGAGATGCTGTGAGTTGAATGTGCGGAGGGTAGTTAAAGAGAATGGCTGCGGAGGGAGGGGTGGGAAGCACCCTCGGCTTTATGGGACGAAAAGGGAGAGAGTGAGCACAGTGGATGTGATGGTGATGGAAGGGAGGGTCCCAGCGTTGCCAACTGCGGTGGAAATTTTCCATTTGCGTCTAATGCCGGATTTAACCCCCGCCTCGATCGCAAAAAAACTGATCCAGAATTGTGAACAATCGTGCTAATGCTACTTTTACGTTTGAGTAATAATAAATACGAGAACAATTCGAAATTTGAGATTTTCGTCGACGAATTTTACTTTTTATCACCTGCCTTGATTCCTAATGAAGAATTCGAACCCAAATAAATATATATTTTGATGGCGGTGAAGGTGGCACAATGGAAGTACTGTATAGACCTATGTTTTATAAGCCGAATCGTGATAGAAGTATATTATAAATATATAAAGCATTCACTTGGATCGTTTTTTTCACGATAGTCGGCTTAATTTCTACTTCTGCAGTACTTGTTGACACGTGTAACTTTTAAGAATAGGTAGTGCCTCTAAGGTTGCGTCCATGATATCGATTTGTGTTCTCTCGGATACGTAATGGCTAATTCGGATGTCTCCTTCTGGATAACCTATCACTCGAATGCTGATGCAATTGACGTCAGTGAATCTAATCTTGGAGCATTTTCAAAAGTGGCACATGTCCAAATGTTATCACTTATTAATGTATCAATTATTTTCGCAATTAATCTTCATTATCTACTACATATTCTCTTAGGAGTAATTTCCTTATCCTACTTTCTTGTGGTATTAACAATTGTGGGAAGGTGAGCAGCGAGTTCGTTTTTTCCATAGATTTATATTACTTCTACTTCAATACCGAGTTCTCATCTGTCAGGACCCTTTTTCACTTCATGAAAAAGTTTTCCTTAGCTGACTAATGCTCTACTATCAAAAGAGTAAACTAAATTTATTTCAGTCGAATGCCGTAAAGAACTATCAAGATAATGTACGCGTAAGGCAACTTGTATAGATTACGAAATAAATTTAGAATTATGAAGAAGCAACCGAAGTTAATAAGATTTATTATAGCTAATAAAATAGAAACATTGAATGAGCTCTTGAAAACTTTTCAAAGTTATCTATTTGTAAACAAGACCTTTAAAAATAATTTCTCTAACGCTGAACGAACGCACTAATCTGCAATAGTAATCCAAGCATGATTTTTTCCTTGCTTCTGTTACCTGTGCAGCCCTCGAATCATGGCTCTATCCGGCTACCTATTTCCTATACCTTTCAAAGGTTCGCCCAGAGGGTTTCTGGTGACGTAACTTCACCTGGTAATCACCGTTGATAACTTCGTCGACCAAAACCCATCAAACTGTAGTCTGTTGTTTGACCAATGCAGTCTGATATTCACTTATCCCTCTCATATCCTATTATTATAATATCCTTTCGTAATTCCATGCACTTACAACTTTTAATCACTGCGTATTAGTATTATTTTATGCAGTGAAGTATGTATACAATGCTTCTAGTGTGGACGTGAAATGAAAAACACCAATAGAAAATGCATTACCTTTTCCCCTTTTTACGGTGGTATGCGAATAACTCTGTGATATAAACCCTTTTTCTCTCTTGTATAAAGAATACAGTTATTTCTTTGAAGGAGGATTAAATCCTGTTAAAAGGTAAACACACTTGTTTTCTGATTGATGTTTTACTGGCTCTAAAAGGTGACATAATAATAGCTGGAAGAAAAAAAGGCAATATTCAAGGCAGAAGGCTTGGTACCAGGAAGTTCATGACACGCATGAATTAATATTTTGAGAGCACTTCCCGGAGGTCATCTATATTAATAACAGCCCGGGATTAATAATGGGCAGACTTTCAACGCACCTCATCCAATTTTAACTGAAGTTCCGCGTTGTGATAAACAGAGTTTTGGTCGTGGCTATTCTGATTCATATGAGTAGTTAAAACATGGAATTGGTTATTTGCGTTATTCATAAGCAGCACCATACAAGAATAAGCCTGAATTGTATTGCATTCAGCGAAATGGTCTAAATATAAAAATTCGCACATGCTCGCATTAGCATTCTAATGCATTTAGTGAAATAGAGAGTCAAGTTAATTATTTACTTTACTGACATTGAAAAAAAACTTGGCTTTTCCACATGGAAAGGCCACGTTGTTGATTTTTCATTATTAATATGAACATTTTCCACCAAGTCCCGCCAGAAATAGTTTTATTTATCTACGTTGCTTTGTAGAAGCGATTCGTGTCTTTGAAAACTCTTTTTAAAACCTTATTATGACATTTAGTGACGTCTAGATCTTCAAAAACTGATAAATTTATAACTTAACGCAAAGATACCCACCTAGTCGGTCCTTTCGCTGAGCATCGTAACCTAGGTCGTCAATAAAATATTTGTAAGTGCTTCACTAAATGGTAATTCATTTAAGCTGAAAACAATTTACTTGCAAATACGTAGATTGACATTTTTGGTTGAATGTACGTTGTGGTCTCATTACAATAGTGCCGACATACGCATTTTCTTCTTCACTCTCGATTTACTTTTCCTATCTTATTCGTCAGCGTTTACCCAGCGAGATTTCCAACGCGCAAAGACTCATAGCTATGTAGTTGGATTCAAACTATATTCACAGCCGATTACCGCTTGGCACGAATAGGACTGTCGTCTCGTAACATTCCTTCCATTTGTAAATAGCTCCCCCTGTGTTATGAAGAGGCAACCAGTTGACTCACGGGGTTCATCAAATAAAAGCCAAATATTTACGATCCAGCTGAATGTTTGCCTTCCTTGTCGCTGTGCGAAGACAATTTTAGCAGCTAAAGCTGTTTTGGTGATTTGATATGTTAGAGCCAGAGCAATGCGGAGGTTACCCAATAGTAGAGAGATTTAAATGAATGCATTAGAATACGTGGACATGCACCGTAGGGTCTTCAATAACTGATAAAGTTTAAAAAAATAATGCAAAAACGCCCATCTAGTCGGTCCTTTTGCCGAGCGACACTCCGAGCTTCTCTGCGCTTAATGGCAAAGAGGAGTGTATTTCAGGATATATCTTATCATGAAAAAAAAACATTTGTGGTCAAAACACTGTCAATGACGCTTCCTATTTCTTTAAAAATATCTATAATGGACCAAGGTTATGCGATTTTCCAGAAAGAAAAAGGCTAAGCTAAATATCAAAATAGGCGGGGAAAGAATAGAGCAGGTAGAGCAGTTTACATATCTCGGAAGTGTTTTGGACCAATACGGTCAAAGTGGTAGGGACGTAAGGAGAAGAATTGCGCTAGGCAAGGAGGCTTTCTCAAGGAGGAGGGAGTTGATGACGGGGACGTTGAGTAGGGATGTTAAGACAAGACTCGTAAAAACTCTGATATGGAGCGTAGCTATGTACGGCGCGGAAACGTGGTCGCTGAAGCAGGAGGATAGACGTAGATTGGAGGCTTTTGAAATGTGGGTGTGGAGAAGAATGGAGAAGATGAAATGGACCGAAAGAAAAACAAATGAGGAAGTACTGGAGAGGGTGGGTGAGGAGAGGGGTTTGTTGAGAGAAATCCTATGGAGGTAGAAAAATGGATGAAAGGCGTATTGAGCGGTAGTGGAATGTTGAAGAGGGTAATAGAGGGGAGAATGTTGGACAAGGGAAGGGCAGGAACAGGATAGGGATGTTGGACGGGATGAAGGTAGGAAGGAAGTACACAGAGATGAAGAGGGACCTGATGTAGATTAAGTTGCTGGATTGTGTTTTGTTAGGAGTAAAAAAATACTTATTTGGTAGTTGTGTTCATCCAAAAACCTACCTCAACCGGTATGTTACCTAATAATAAAAACTAATATTCACTTTCAAACGAAGGTCTTAATTGGAAAAAAATCTCCACAATATCGTTTGATTTCTTTGATATTTTTTTACTCACGTTTTCTCCTTTTCATTACTGGTGACCGTTTGAAGTTCTTTCGAATGCTGAAAACACATCGATATGTTATATCCTCTTATTTAAGGAAGTTTTCAAGTTCAATCTTTTCGGTTACAAGCTGTTTGAGACTTTGGTACGTTCAGTTCGCTCGTACCAGTATCACTTTTTGCTTTTAGTTCTTTCTGATCGTATTAATCCCTTCATGTCCGACGAGAAATTCCTTGACTCCAACACCACCCACTCAGGCTATTCTCAGTCAGTCAGCAACATTCGCGTTGCTACTGGAGCCAAGTCTTACACCCATCACTCAACTCTTTCATATTATCATAAGCGTAGAAAAGCGTTTTTATATAGGAAAAAGTATCTTGCCAACTATTGTGTTTGTTTGTCGCTATGAGAATTGGCACTTTAACATAGTGTATTTAATTCTTAGTAGGACCACGGTGCGGGCTGCAAGTAAGTAGCGAATATCACTTGCCAGACTGGGAGCAGGTGTTAGGGTGGGTGTCAGAATTGGTTTAGCGACAGTGTGCGTATGTATGCGTGATAGGGATAGGAGGGTCGTTACGAACGTTTGCATCGGAAGGAAGAATGTCTGACTGGGTGGAGGGGGTAGAACGAGGGTGCCGAAGGAACAGGGGGCGTCAACTCAGCCTTTCCGCTCTGCTCTCCCCCTAAACTACCCTCCCACCCCCGCCGACGTACCAATTCAACCCCTCCTAACCTTCTCCGTGCCCCTCCAAACTTTCCGACCCACTCTCCATTTCCCCTCTTCATTTCCTCCGAGCCCCAAATTCCCTACACTCACACTAGCTTCCCACCCAAAATGCACCAAAGCCTTCACCGCCCTTTACATCCTTCCCCCCCTCCCACACACCCTTCATCCCCCTCTCGGTTCCCTCTTCCTTCCCGGAAGCCTTGCTTGGGGGATTACTACTGCTCCCTGCCGCCTCAGGGCCGGGACGCTTGCTTGCTCTTGATGTGAAGAGAGATGGAGAGTGATGCTAGAGGAAGAGAGGAGGAAGGGGGAGGGGGTTGGTCGGGAAGGGTTTTTGGAGCAGGCGTGGGTGAGTCACTTTCCGCACTCGGGTAAGCTACTGCGGCGCTGCTTTCTAGTTTCTAGGCTAGTTCCAAATAGGTCTGCGAGTGACGCGTTGGTATTTTGAGGTTGGCATTCAGGATGTGGAGAAAAGAAATTTATATTGAAGTCGACCCTTCGAACCAAAATATAGATACTGACGTAACCGATTGTTAGTTTTGTCGATATTTGACATTTGGTATCCAATCAATTACACAGGCTTACAAAAATAAATTTTTTTTGGTGCCGGGAATCTTTGTGATGATTTTAACTATATTTGTAGAGCTGAATCCAAATATGAATTTCGTTTTTATTTAACAGCTCTACTTTTTTAGATATGGCACATCTTCCGGTTAGTTGTTTTAATATTTGATATATTCCGGAAAATAATTTTCAAAGTTAAATAAATCTATAAGTATAATAATTTATAACCACTCTGCGGTGTTCCTTTTATTTTCAATAAACTGTCAATAAGTTTTATGTATATTTCTATATTGTAGGCCAATGAGATAATTATTAATATAATATTCCCATATCATCATGTAGAAGATTTTTTTACGTAAGTAACAACATATCTATATCTTGAAAACTATAGCTGATAGGAAAAAACTAGTGTCATAATTGGATTCAGCACCCCAATTGTTCTTTAAATTAGCATTAAAAGCTCCGGCACCAAAACCACTGTAGGCCTGTGTTATCGAAACTATTTTAGATCAAGCTTCCTTAGAGCCTCGGTAATTAAGCAAGATACTACAGGTATGCTTTCGATATTCGTTGATTTTTTGAAGTAAGTATTCGAAAGTCGGTAGTGTATTCGGTTGTTCACCTGTCGGAATAAAAAATTCTTTTTACCCATTCCATTTCAAGAAACTGCGGGAGATGCCGCAACAGTAACTTTTAACGGAGTCATCCGCTAAGATGCATTTCAATGCAACAATTTCAGGGTGTGAAAATGTCCCGGTCATGGCGAATGATTTTTACACTGTGAAGTTGTTGCATTAGTCATTCTATATTATTCGGGGAACCTACAGGTATACAGGAACCTACCTGTATATCGATAGGCGGAATTAATTTGTAATATTTAGATCGATATTTCAAATAAAAGTTCATTTTCCATCATGTTCGACTAAATGTCTTGAAAAGGTATAAAGAAACAGTCGACACTATCCTCATATGGGTTTATCAATGGTGCAGAGATTTCGACAAAAGCTGAAAAAAGTCTCTTCTTGAATGGAGCAACGTTGTCAAAAACGCGAAATAATGCCTCCTGTCATATATTAAGAATAAATTTTTACTCTATGCTGCAATGAGCTTATGCATGTCCTGCTTCCCAAAGTAGATCTCCGTTTGAGGAAGGGATGCTAGTCTAGATCGTTTAGATGCAATTTTGGTTCACTGGCGGGAAATGAATCTTCCCTAGCTCGCCAAAGGCAATTCCATTATAAGATTTTAGATCATTTAGACGTCGAGTCTTTTTTCGATAAAGTGAAAGATATGAAGAAGGCGGAAAGCTTGGCTTCTGCACTTCGAAGGACCAATGCACATGCCATTTCCTCCTTCCAAGCCTGCAAATCTGAAGCAATTTTCCCATCCATTTAATGGATGTACTCGTGGACGATCGAATCATGCTTGTAGACGGAAACAGTAAAGCAAGCCGTCCTTATTTGGTAATAGACATTAATTAATTGATATTAACTCGAAGGCCTTGGAGGCTGCGTAAATTTATCTGAATTTAATTACTACTTAGTTATTTCAGTATTCGTGCGTACAATCATATTTTTAAAATACTGCAATCGAGCAATGAGCAAGTCGATTTTTGATGAACTCATTATAGGTACATATCAACCCGGAGAGCAATTATTGCTTTTTATGCTTTTACAATTTCTTCAGAATAGCAGCCAATAAATGGAGAAAGAACATGGGGGGGGGGGCTGAAAAGTACTAGAGAGAATTATATTTGTTTAAACTAGAGATTTTTGTTGTACTACGTCGCAAAATATGAGCACTGCTGTGAACTTTTACTGCGTAATATAAGCGGAATATCAATCAAGTAATACATCAAGTATAATTTACTTTCAAGTATATTTTACAAGTATAATTTTACTTGAACATTTTTGAAGTCTCAGTTTGATATTTTTGCCGATGTCTCCGTATGCATCTTGCTCTATGAGTCCAATGTGGAATGAGATTTATGACTTTTTTATTCATTATGCCACATGTGTTGTAATTTAACCTTAATGGGTTCGTTAAAAGGATGAATGATCACAGAGTATTTTTCTTTCATTTCAACATTTCGTTTACTTAACCATAATTTTTATTTTAATATTTCAATTGGCATTACGGGAGAGAATGACGACTCTTTAACTCATTGTTTCTTTGTTTTATAATAATAAATATTTCATTCCGGAAATTAGTTGGCTGAAGTCCTCCATTCTTCCCCACTCATTGGCCTCTCACTAACTGAGCCATGAAATTTTTTTTATCTCTTTTTTTATATTTGTCCCGTGAACCTCTTTTAGACTTTCCCTTACATTTTCCGTTTTATAGTTCGCACTAGGCTTTTAAGTTTCAAGGTGTTCCTAGTGCATATTTGCCCTTCCGTTATGAATGGTACTTATATCTTCTTTTCCTCTACCGATCTTCAGTCTACTTGTTGTTTTTAATTTCTTAGTTATTTGTTTATTCTCTATTCAACATCCGCTTACATCACTGAGATTTCAAGTGTTATATTCTTCTCTAGTGAGCTAACGACAGCACTCCACGCCAATTCATTCGAGTACTTTTTCTTATTTGTTAACGTATTTTCTATGTGAGTAGTTGCGCACTTCCCTGGTTTCATATGGGTACGTGTTTAAATACACCGATATATTGAGTCATCATGCCCTTTCTGGTCTTGGATGTAATCTTCCAATTACTTTACTTTCCTGAAAGACACATCGGTGTCACGCGATTCCCTCGTTTTGTTAGGGGAATACTTTACTCATCCTATTTCCTTCAGTAACCTCTTATAAATTAGTGAGATTTTTATGGTTTTGCGTTTTATTCGAAAATTTCAACTTCATTCTTGAGGTTTATATATTAACATTATTATTATTAGGTAATCTACCGGTTAAGGTAGGTTTTTGGATGAACACAACTATCAAATAAACATTTTGTAACTCCAAACAAAAACCAATCCAGCAACCTACTCTACACCAAGCCTCACTTCATCTCTGTGTACTTCCTTCCTCCCTTCATTCCGTCCAACATCCCTATCCTGTTCCTGCCCTTTCCTCGTTTGCCTAACATTCTCCCCTCTATTACCTTCTTCAACATCCCACTGCCGATCAATACGCCTTTCATTCAGTTTTCCTGCCTCCATAGGATTTCTCTCAACAAACCCCTCTCCTCACCCACCATCTCCAGTACTTCCTCATTTGTTTTCCTTTCGGTCCATTTCACCTTCTCCATTCTTCTCCACACCCATATTTCAAAAGCCTCCAATCTACGTCTATCTTCCTGCTTCAGCGACCACGTTTCCGCGCCGTACGTAGCTACGCTCCATATCAGACTTTTTACGAGTCTTTTCTTAAGCGCCCTACTCAACGTCCCCGTCATCAACTCCCTCCTCCTTGAGAAAGCCTCCATGCCTAGCGCAATTCTTCTCCTTACGTCCCTACCACTTTGACCGTATTGGTCCAAAACACTTCCGAGATATGTAAGCTGCTCTACCTGCTCTATTTTTTCCCCGCCTATTTTAATATTTAGCTTAGCCTTTTTCTTCCTGGAAAATCGCATAACCTTTGTTTTATTCATATTGATTCTCATCCCATATCTATCGCACTGAACCTCCAATTCACGCAGCAAAGTTTGCAACCCCTTGGCTGACTGAGCAACTAATGCTTGGTCATCAGCAAGCCTAACCGATTTTACGAATTCACCTCCGACTTTCATTCCTACCTCCAGTTCTTCCCATGCCTCTTTAATCATTTCCTCCACATACATGTATACGTTGAACAGCACCGGTGACAATGGGCAACCCTGTCTTACACCTCTTCCTAACACATATTAACATATTTTCTATAAATGTTTAAGTGCTAACACAATAGCTTAATGCTCTCTTTATTCTTTGCGCGTCGAATCAATTTAAACTTTTATTGAATTGCGTGCAACTTTTGAATTTTATTCAGTATTTAGTTCGACCATTTAAGTTCTCATATGTCATCCCGTTATAGTAACAACACTAAGGACGCTTTGCCCTGTGGGTTTCAAAGTAATGCTATGGCTAACCGTATTCCCAAAGCTCCCCTTCTTTGCTTTTTCCTCCTCGTCGTGCGCGTTCATATACATTGACGCCTCCGTGCCCTCATTCGCCCTCTCGTAAGAGTCCCTCCCGTAAACAAACCACGCTGTTCTTTTTTTATTTTCATTTTCCCACCCATTTTCTCCCTTCCCGCCACGTCTTCTCTCATCACGGTCCGCGCGTGTGCGTTCCAGTTTCATTCCAGCCGGCCAGCGGGAAAGGGGACGGGAACGGAGCTTTCTTTATATCCATTCCCGGCGCGGTCTCTCCAATGTGGAAGCACTGCGTCGGGATGAATGCGGCCCTTTCTTATTGTTTGTTTGCGCGTTAGAAATGGTGGGTCGTGAGCTTTCGACGTTTCGAGTCCCGCATGTGGTGTGCGTGCGTAACGATCCTCTCTTTCTCTGTCTCTCTCACTCCCTCTCGAGGCTTGCCAGAGCGCCCGTTTGTTTCTCACGGGCAAACGCGCGTCCGGGAATCGCCCGCCGCTTCTGGAGCTTCAAGATGTCCCCCAAAGGCTTCAAGAGAGCGTATTGTTTTGGCACTAAGAAATCCCGTGCACAATGAGGCTTGGGAAGCCCTTTCTTAGGCACTTCGCGTCGGCCGGTTTAGGGTTGCTGGTGGGTTACCTTTGTTGCGTACGTACCTTCTAATACACGAGGGTCGTGGAGGTTGATGAGGATGGCCGTTGCGGTGACTGAATCACGTCAGCGGGCATCGAAAGGAAAACGGTAAAACTATCTATTAAATTCTATAAATCTTTTAACAGAGAACTGATTATATTGAAGTGGGAGAAAATTTATGCATGTTAAAAAATCCTCTGAGACAAAATATGTTTGGGATATAGAGCCATTCTTGGGCTATAGAGTCTTGCTATTCCTTTTTGAGTGTAGAGCTTCAGTCTACAATTTCATTCCCAACGAAATCTTAAGTCCCACACGGAGCCTGTGATTTCCTTGTCCCAACTAAGAATTATAATCATTCTTTTTTTTAATTTGGGTATGAATAAATTTTCTGTTGTCATAAATAATGCTAATTGCAACATAAATGAGGGAATATTAATGGTACAACATATGGTCTTATTTACGTTCTTAATCCCGGTTATTGTCATGGATTTCGCTTCACTCAGAATGCTTTCGGTTTATCGTATTTCATCTATTTCCTCATGTGTATTGTTTTGGGAAGTATGATTTATATTTTCTGCATTCCTTTATTTTCTCCTCCACAACCCATCAAAATTAGATTTAATTATATCTCCTGGAGCTTATGTGTGCAAGACACCTTTCTCATTATCAAATGCGCTTATTTGATTTGTTCATGTATCTTAAACTGAAACACTTGTTGGAGAGACGTAAATATGTATTAAAGAAAGGTCATTACGTTGTGGTATGTTCGAAAGCAACATAGCCCTTATTATTATAAGGTAACTCCGAACAAAACACAATCAAGCAACCTACTCTACATCAGGTCCCTCTTCATCACTGTGTACTTCCTTCCTCCCTTCATCCCGTCCCAACATCCCTATCCTGTTCTTGCTCTTTCCTTGTTTGCCTAACATTCTCCCCACTATTACAGTCTTCAACATCCCACTGCCGATCAATACGGCCTTCATCCATATTTCCTGCCTCCATAGGATTTCTCCCAACAATCCCCTCACCTCGCCCACCATCCCTAGTAATATAACTGTTTACGGCTATTGGAGTTTTTTCAATTATTCAATACTATTAGCCGTAAGAGCTCAATTCATTCATTATCCCTAGTACTTCCTCATTTAACTTAACCCTTATATTTTTAAAATTATATATCCCTTGCATACGTTTCTCGTTCAATAAGTGTGCTTCATTGCTCTTTAGGTGGCTAGACACTGATTACTTAATAATATTTTGATGAGCTGTGAAATATTTGGACCATCATGCTAAGCGTAACAGATTTATTTCAAGATACCTGGTTGGAATTTTATAGAAAATTCTAATCACGGGTCTTCGGAACCATACAATCAGCCGAAGTCGAGTGGCTCTGTGAGAATTCCTTGGATGAGGTGGGATCTATTTGTGCGTCAAAAAGACAAAAACTCGTCCAGGGATCCTTTTCCACGAGTCTATCCACGGCAGCCAATCATCTAGAATTAAGCGATGAATAGCATGGCCAGAACGCATAAAAGGAGCAATTAAATTGTCCCGAGCGGAAACAGAGCGCGATCATTTTACTAAAAACGAACGACTCCCTCGGGAGTGGGAAGAGGGAGTGGCAAGCTTATTTTTTTTGGCCGAGAAAATTGGACGCGTCAAATGATGAAGCAGTTGTTTTTATAATTTCCCCATTTTTTGAGCCCCCCTTTCATTTTTCATATTTTTTTCGTTCTCGACACGTCATCTCGCGGAGGAGGGAAAGATGTTGACGCTAATGAGGGGTGACGTGTGCTCTCTTCCCATATATGAAAAGAGGATCCCGTCCGTCGAGGGTACCCCCTTCGAGGAGCAGATTATTACAATCCTTCATTTTTTTCCTTGGCGTAATTATTTTCTCCATTTTTGCATCTCCTTTCGCTCTCTAGTTTCTCGATACATACCTTCCGCATCGTTATGAGAAGAACAAATTTGCACTTTTCCACAGATTTATTTGTAACCTACGTATAAACACGTTTCAGTTCATCGAACTATCTTCAGGTGAAAGACAAGATTCAACTTGTGATACATCGTATTTATACCTGTTTGAGGAAAGGTGGGGGAAGAAAAAAGTGAGGAGTAAGGTAGGAGGGGACAATGAGGGGAAATATGGAAAACCCAAAGAAATAGAGGAACTAAAGAAATGGAGAGGTAGAAAGAGGGGAGGAGGATACGCACTTGTGGTCATTATTTGAGAGGACGGTGGCAGGTAGCTGCTGGTATCGTGGCGGTAAGAAGGAGGGAAGAATAAAGAAGGGTTAAGCGGGAAGGATACATCGAAGGGATAGAGGCAGGTTGAGGGATGATGTACAAGTGATCCTAAGAAGGACATTATCCCAGAAAGAAAAAGGCTAAGCTAAATATTAAAATAGGCGGGGAAAAAATAGAGCAGGTAGAGCAGTTTACATATCTCGGAAGTGTTTTGGACCAATACGGTCAAAGTGGTAGGGACGTAAGGAGAAGAATTGCGCTAGGCAAGGAGGCTTTCTCAAGGAGGAGGGAGTTGATGACGGGGACGTTGAGCAGGGATGTTAAGACAAGACTCGTAAAAACTCTGATATGGAGCGTAGCTATGTACGGCGCGGAAACGTGGTCGCTGAAGCAGGAGGATAGACGTAGATTGGAGGCTTTTGAAATGTGGGTGTGGAGAAGAATGGAGAAGGTGAAATGGACCGAAAGGAAAACAAATGAGGAAGTACTAGAAATGGTGGGGGAGGAGAGGGGTTTGTTGAGAGAAATCCTATGGAGGCAGGAAAAATGGATGAAAGGCGTATTGAGCGGTAGTGGAATGTTGAAGAAGGTAATAGAGGGGAGAATGTTGGGCAAGCGAGGTAAGGGTAGGAACAGGATAGGGATGTTGAACGGGATGAAGGGAGGAAAGAAGTACACCGAGATGAAGAGGGACCTGATATAGATTAGTTTGCTAGGCGGGGAGTCACAAAATGTTTATTTGATAGTTGTGTCCGTCCAAAAACCTACCTTAACCGGTAGATTACCTAATAATAATATTAGGTAATCTACCGGTTAAGGTAGGTTTTTTTTGGATGGACACAACTATCAAATAAACATTTTGTAACTCCAAACAAAACCCAATCCAGCAACCTAATCTACAGTGCCATCAAAAGTCTCTCTTCATCTCTGTGTACTTCTTTCCTCCCTTCATCCCGTCCAACATCCCTATCCTGTTCCTGCCCTTTCCACGCTTGCCCAACATTCTCCCCTCTATTACCTTCTTCAACATTCCACTACCGCTCAATACGCCTTTCATCCATTTTTCCTACCTCCGTAGGATTTCTCTCAACAAACCCCTCTCCTCACCCACCATCTCCACTATTTTCACTTATCATTTTTTTATTTTTTTTCTCATTGGCTGTCCATTATGGATCGAAATCATTGAGAATGAAAATTATCTGAGAGGGAATACACGATGAATGAGGACGTACCTGTACGTGAGTGAATTTATTTGGTACCATAACCTCGGCAAGTAACCTCTGAAATCGGCAAACAAAAACGAAATGACGCTCAGTACGTTCTTTTTTACTTTATGGGCTATTACGTGTATCGTGAATTAGTGACCGCATTTCTTTGGATTTCTTTGTATAACCCACAGAATCAGATTGATGAGATGTTTGGCTATGTGGCTAGCCATGCTGATGTCTAATGTCCTATTTGCTAAGTGCAGTAATAATATATTGCGTTTTCTATCATTCGTGCGATCCCCAACTCCAGTTGTGACATGCACTTAGACACTACCAATTTAAATTGATGACATCACGGTTAGACATACATTCTGATCGACTCAAATGAGCTCAGTATTAGTGATACGTACTTCAGCTTTAGTTAGAGAAAACTGAAGGATTGGAGACGTCACACCGAAATTCCATGGCACGCTGCCTGAAAATCGTTGTTTCTCCAATCTTTCCCCTTCCTTTATTCCCGAACGTGTGCTGATAGCTCTGAAGACTTCAGCCACAACCTCCTGACTGAGCTAATGTTCACTCTCCGGAAGGAGTCGATTAAGTGTCTTTGTAGTTGCCATATTCTCCAGTTTATCCTTATTCCAATTTAAGTTTCTCGATGTGAGCGTCAACATGTATTGGTTTCGTTTGTTGACAGTGTGCTATCTCAGCAGTTCCAAAAACCTTGCTGTATCGTTGATGTTCAGGCACAACATGACAATCAAGTTTATAATTTCGGTTGAGCCGTCGTGATGAAGACTCCAGTGCCATTCCATTGATAAATATAAAACGCTACGTTGCCACAATAAGTGAAACGTGAGCGTTATGAGCGTTGATGCTCTGCGAATTTTTTCTGATTTTTTTGCAATGGACTGAGAGCGAATCATGCATGCTCTTCCATGAATGTATTTTCTCCGCCAATCATTTGAGCACATTTCCAAATCATGTAACCGTCATTTACCTTGACATATTGCTTCCGAGTAATATTTATTGTCATAAGGCATATAATCAATGATAAAGGTGAAATTTATCCTAATGCTCAAATAGGCTGACGCATTAAAGACATGGTAATGCCACTTGCACATACTGTAAAAGCGCTTAGTTATCAAAAGTGAAGATAATTAGTTCCAACTTAATTTTTACGCTTTTTCTCATTAAAACCTTTTTTATCGATACATTTCTATCCTTCTGTTGTAAAGGTGATAGCTACGAGGAAATAATCTCGTTCAATTGAAATGGATTCATTTAACGTAATAAAATTCAATTTATCTGTGATTTAAAATTATCTCACGTGATGCCAAAGAGAGTAAAAAGATATCCAAAAATATATGTACACATACACACACATTTGAGGGGCATATGCAGGTACGAGGGTGTCATGAAGTCTATTAATTGTAAATTGAAACCGATTATTCGAGATGCATTAACCAAAGGTATGAAAGGTAGATAGGTGTCACTTTTGACTGACACCTATCTACCTTACATACCACACAACTGATTTAAGTTCATTTCGAATACTAGACCCAATGAAACTTCATACACTCTCTCCATCCTACACTTACTCTTAATTCTTCTTGTTTTCATCATATTGAACTTTCCAATTCCTTTCCCTATTCTGCTCCCTTAAAGAATTCCGCAGTGCTTCATGATCTGCGAATTCGTCTTCACCTGAAGAGTACCGAAGGAGATACCTAATAATATACGCGGATATCCTTTTACGTAAAAAAATTTTTTCCACTGCTACTTTCGAAGATCTACTTGTGATAAATCCTCTCAATATCTTCATATTCAATGAGTCAATACGCTTGGTATTTTTTCACACAAAAGATTATTTTATGAAAAAATAGCAAGATCATGAATTTTCAAAAATTAGAGTCTCAAAACCATCGAATTGATCTTCATATTCCTTTAGAATTTTAAAATGAGGTGACTATTAAAGCCTTAATAGCAGCCTGCCGGTCATGGTAGGGTTCTTATGGATCCTATATCTAAACACAGCTCATTTTTAACCCCACCTTACAAGGTAGTTAAGCGTAATCTAAAACCAGGATTACTCTAAACCATCCTTCAAATCCACATACTTCTTCCCTTTAACTCTCTCAAACCATACGTCGTGTCCACCTTCCGTCCATCCCGCATATTATTTTCCCTTCTCTACCTCGTTTACCGATCATTCTCCGCACTTCACGTCACAATTTTCAAGATTCCATTTCCATTCGTTACGCCCTGTATCTATTGTTCCAGCCATCTTTGAATATCTCCAAACAACCCTCTCTCTTCCACTATATATATATACGATATATGACGTCGGTGATGTATGAAAGATCCCAGTAACTACAGTTCGATTTATTTAACATATATTATAATTAAGTAATTTCCGGTTAAGGTAGGTTTTAGATGGACATAGCAACTAAATAAATATCTCCTAACAAAACAAAACCTAAAATCTTACTCTGATAAAAGTGCGTCTTCATCTCTATGCATTTCCTTCTTCCCATCATCTCGTCCAATATCCCTATCCTATTCCGCCCTTTCCTCGTTTGCCTAACAATCTCCCCTCTATTACAGTCATCAACATCCCACTGCCGTTCAATACGCCCTTCATCCATTATTCCTACCTCCTTAAGATTTTTCCCAGAAAACCCCTCTTCTCGCCCACCATGCCTAACACTTCCTCGTTTGTTTTCTTTTCGGTCCATTTCACCTTCTCCATTCTTCTCCACCCCCCACATTTCAAAAGCCTCCAATCTATGTATATCCTCCTGCTTCAGTGACCATACAAGTTTTGATAAAAAAAAGACAGTACTGATTTTATAACTTGTTTATTTCGTCGGATACAGCTTAATCGAACTGGTCGCCCTCAAAGTACATGCCTTGGCCGACGACACATCTTTGCCAAAATTTCTTCCAGCTCTCGAATCCTGTCTGGTAAACCGCCTTAGGGATCCTCTTCAGGTCCGCCGTACAATTAGTTTTAATGCCCGCAATAGAGTCGAATCGGCGCCCTTTCAAGGTTGATTTTAACTTTGATCTTGTTTTGATCACACCTTGTATTTCCGCGCTGTACGTAACTACTCTCCATATCAGTTTTCATGAGCCTTTTCTTAACATCCTTACTCAACGTCACTCCTTCCCAATATTTGAATAAAAATTAAATCAATACAGAAATCTTTCAAGTAACTTGTCGTAGTTACATTTGTCGGCTGCTTCCATTTTTTTAATAATATGCGAACGCGAAAAACGCTACCGCGTAAAAATATCTTAGTCGCATCCAAACCGCCGTGGCCATTCACCATCTACTCCTGCGCGCAGATGACACCGCGTACCAGGGGGGGAGCGTACATAGAATCGGCGAGATCCGAGCTCGACAGTTACTGCGGTCGCCTTTGGATGGGAACCCGTGAAAAGAAGCCCTCCCCTTCGAAAAAGTTCTCATCTCCCTTTCCTCGCTCGGGCCGTCCGGCTCGTCCCCATTCCCATCACCCTTTGCGCCCTGCCTCTCCCATTCACTCCCAGCATCCGGGTCCATCAGCTGTCATGTACGGCCTTCCCCCCGCTACTCGCACGCCCCTTCTTCTCTCGCAGTTTCGCACTCGATGAGTCCAGAGCGCTCCAGATACCCGACCACTATCCCCAGCCTCCCCATGGCGTCTTTTCCCACTCGCTCTCCCTCATTCGCTCTCTTATCTTCTTCTCTCCCTTACTCTATTTCCCATCCATCGGCACCAGCCCTTCCACTGATCCCTAGTCCTTTTTCTTACCCATGCCCCTTCCCGACCCCCTCCTTACACCGAAACGCTTTTAGTCAACCCTTTTATCGCCCTCTCTCTTTCTCTTCCAATCTATGGTCCAACTTCGCATCGCCACCTCTTCCTCCTCTCAAACTCTTTTTTTTCTTTCTTCCAGTATCTCCCCCTTCACTTACCTCATCTATTTCTGTCCCTCATTCCTCCATCCGTATATATCCATCCATCTTTCTCTCTCGCTCCTCCTCTATCCCTCTCCTGTTTCACTGAACTGTTCTGCTTCGTCTTCTTCACACAAGGAGAGAAAGGAACTCTGGAGATGTTCGCCTCCGGGTGTCACCCCACTTCCGCACTCTTTCCCATCTACTCGATATCGAATTCAAATCGCAACGGTTCGTGCGTATATTAGGTTCGAGTGCTCAGAAGTCAGGTCTTTGAGCCTGGAGGGAGAGTGCTCAATGTCATAGCGGAGCAGAACTGACCATTTGTGATGCGCTCTCCGTGGTCATACGTACTTGGGCATCGTTCAATCATAAGGACGTCGTTTGTCATTTGCTTTGAATTTTCACGAAGATTCATTAATATTGCCGTTTCGTTAATATTGAACGATTAAGTCATTGCATTCATATGCAGGTACACAGAACTCTCTTCTTGCATTGCTTTGCAGTCATCAACATCGTAAACCGATTGCACTCTTCGTTCACAATGCGTAAAAATTGGTCCAGCTTAGTAATTCGCCTATTTTGCTTTTTAAGCTATGGTTTTTGATCCATTAAGATGAATCGTGAGAATGAGGACCTGTAAAATCAGTGCCGCGTGTTCATTCATTACTATAAATTTCAAAGAGTAGTGTGTCCTATAAATAAATTTACTCTTAATTTTAGGAAATATATGAGTGCGAGTATAGTAACCGATAGTTACCTTTTTCTCCCCCACTGCCTATCGTTAGTAGTTTTCATACCTTATATTTATGAAAAATGCCTTCATACCCAGAGTGAAAATAATCAATTTTCATTAATCTAAAGCTTCAGAAATCCTTATGTGGTGTGAGATCAAATACAAAGAATGAAACTAATATATCAAATCAAAATATTTGTTTAGATAGGTGATAGCACTTCTCCTTTTTAGGAAGGTATTAACTAGAATTTGTTGTCTCCGGCGTAACTTTATGATATTTGCATAACATATTAAAACGCTAGGCAGGGACGCTTTCTCAAGGAGGAGGGAGTTGATGACGGGGACGTTGAGTATGGATTTTAAGACAAGACTCGTAAAAACTCTGATATGGAGCGTACGGTGCGGAAACATGGTCGCTGAAGCAGTAGGATAGACGTAGATTGGAGGCTTTTGAAATGTGGGTGTGGAGAAGAATGGAGAAGGTGAAATGGACCGAAAGGAAAACAAATGAGGAAGTATTGGAGATGGTGGGTGAGGAGAGGGGTTTGTTGAGAGAAATCCTATGGAGGCAGGAAAAATGGATGAAAGGCGTATTGAGCGGTAGTGGAATGTTGAAGAAGGTAATAGAGGGGAGAATGTTGGGCAAGCGAAGAAAGGGTAGGAACAGGATAGGGATGTTGGATGGGATGAAGGGAGGAAAGAAGTACACAGAGATGAAGAGGGACCTGGTGTAGATTAGGTTGCTGGATTGGGTTTTGTTTGGAGTTACAAAATGTTTATTTGATAGTTGTGTCCATCCAAAAACCTACCTTAACCGGTGGATTACCCCAATAATAATTAAAATAAAATGATTGAATTTGTAATTCCACACAAAAGTGTGTGGATACACAAAGTCAATAATTTCTTTTAATTTCAAAAGTTTATCTTTTTTAGAATGAAAGTTTGTTTTCAAGCTGGATCGCCCTCATGGTTCAAAGACCAATTAAGTCACAACATTCAATAAAAACTTAGCCCGAGATTAAACTTAAAATAATTTGTAACATTCCCTTTTTTCTGACGAATTGATCCAACTCGGAGCTGGGTTAAATTTACACAGGGCTTTAAACTTCATGGCTGTTAAAACTTCGTCGATGTCTGTAGAATATACATTTTAAATTGTATGTCCATATTCTTAAGGTACTCTACGAGCGTTCCGTTGTGTTCCATGCTTCTTTTCCGATGATTTGTACAATTAACGTATTTTGGTGTTGACACTCACATGGGAAAACTTTCAATTTCACTTTCAAACCATTTTATTATTTCTTTTTTTTTAACCTTTTTGACGTCCCTTTGAAAGAATGAAAATAGGCGAAATTCTGGTGGGAACAGATTTGCCGTGGGCTGGCTTCCGTTTCTTTATCTCCTTTCTTACATGATCCCTCTCTTTCTCTCTTCCATATTTCCCTCCCCTTTCCTCGTCTCCAGTTCTATCCCATCCATGTCCAAAAGGGACCCCTGCTCCGCTTCTCAAAACTCACCCTGAACTCCTCCCCCCCATTTCATTTTCGTACGTTAGCTGCCTCTCCTTTCATGCTCCCCGCCCTGCAATTTCCTTGCCTCGATTGTTTGTCCCTGCCTCCCATTTTTGCTTTACATTTTCTTATTCCGCCTCTTTTCCTCCTTCCTTTCGATTCTTTTCCCGCCCTCCACCTGCGATCCCCACCGTACGAGGGTCACCTCTTACAATCTCCATTCATCCTTCACATTCCCCTCTCGCTGTTCACTTTTTCTGCCGCAGTATAGTTCTTTCGCGGTATATGGAGCATTATTTTCTGTTCTCATGTCATTAAGAGACGATATGTGCATTCGCATCGACGACGAGTTCCAGTTGTCTCGTTGATCATGCGATTTGAAATTGAATACCTACTTCGTCCTGTCGTCGAATTTTTAAATACCCAAGTTGTGAATTTATGTGTGTATCATTCATCATGTATTCAAAGTATGTACAAGGTGTTTATTTACCAGATGAAGTTAATACTAATCAAACAATCGATAGTTCTAAGTACGCATGTGTGGAAGCACTACGTATCGATTAGCTATTTACATTAATGTCTCTGCTGAGAAAGTATTATTTTTTTGGAATTGTATCAATTGCATTTTCCACCGATTTGATAAATAATTGAAAAGGATCTCAAACTTTGAATGTCAATATGAAGGTATTCTTCACAAAAATCGTCTGGGGAAAGGTTTAAAAATCATCGGGGAAAAATTCCTCGTGTTCAAGGATAATCGGAATCACATTGGATGGGTTGATTTTACGCATGTATGTTTCTCGAAAGAAAGAGAGAACAGTGGAGGTAGTATTTATGGGCTTCTTAGGATTGAGGGTCAAGCAAGACGAAAGAAGAAATTTTCGAATGGTCGGGAACGAAGTAACTAATGCCACAGTAATGTCAATATTGAAAAGGGGGAAAGGGTATTGGGATATGATAGGGGTGTAGAAATGGAAAAAGTGGAGAAATTTTAAAATTAGTGATTTTTTCGGAAAAGACATCCAGGAGTTTGTCAAAGTGCTCTAAAAGGTTGTGGATAACCTGGACGATAATCCGTATTAGGATTGAAATCACTTCCGTGAATAGTTACCAGAACGTGTTTAGCAAAAAATACAAGATACTTTTGTCAATTTTTGGAACTTTTACGATGCCCTCTCCATTTTTTTAATGGTTTTAGGCCATCCTTTGAACATGAACTATATCTGATATTGAAATGATTTTCTGTTGTCAACCATTCGTTACAAATATGTCGTTAAATAAATATATCCAGATCCAAAATTATACTAATAATTTACGTCACGTCATATTTCTAAACCTTGGTTTGGTGGACAAGATTACAAATATGGAGGAAATTCGGTCTCTCTCCCTTTCCCTATCTAGATCCAAACTTGACGCCATTTTTTCTTTTAGTTTTCCTTTGATCCTCCCCTAGTGGTTGCTCAAGGGTGGCTGCTCTAGTGACAAACAACTACAAGGGTCGCACGACGTTCGACCTTTCAGTTCCTGTTATCTTCTCTCGACTGCTAGATGTGCATGCACAAAGCCTTATTCTGTCGTCCTTTGATGCCTCAAGGCATGTTCTGAAAGCCAATCACTGTCCCCGGTTAAGCGGAAAAGGCGCTATGCCGCGGCTCTTCAAGCTGCAACATGGATAACGTGAAGCGATTTGTAATTAAGGAAGGTTTTTGATGTGCATGCTATTAGTGAGTACGCAAATTGGGTCAATGAGTAGTTTGATGGCACTCCGATACAGTAATATTATTAATACAAAATCGGAATGCCGAATCGCACTTCGAGTGCACCATTAGATAAAAAATGTGCATATCATAAAGCTAAAATATATTTTTTTTTACTCCTAGGTCTTAGTTGTCTCCGTATTTACTGTTAAATGTATGGATCGCTACAATTACATGCCTTTTATCAACGGAATTAAAAATTTGGAGCAAAGACAGGATGACCTTATAAGGCCAGTGTAATAACTATCCTGTTCTTTCAACGGCTTGAATTTGATTTCTTGGACGTTTTTAGTGGCATTTTGAAGCCTATAACGGTGATGCTTCTGGAAGTTGAGTACACATTATACACGGAAGTAAAAAATCCTTTCAATGCTGAAAGGAATAAGACCAGCTTCGAGATATTTGTCGAAGAAAGTGGTTTGGCTTATCTAAAGTCTTCGTTTGATTACTGGAGTTGCTCGACTTTTCATTCAAATTCAGGTCCCTCATCCAAAACTTTAGGAGGGCTCTATATACCTTGGTTGGGAACTCGAGCGTATATTCCCATCAATTCAACAGTGTTAGGTCATCTATGTTTTTCGTCGATCCCCAGGCTTAGTATTTTAAGGGAAATTTGATACGGACGTAAGGGTCCCTTCGGAACCTCCTTTTCTTATCCTTTCCTCCCTTTATTTACCGCCTACATTCGAAGTAAGAATGATTTCATTGGCTTTGTGTACCCCTAAAAACAAAAGCTTTCAGTCATCACAAATTATGCTGCTAATGGTGGACTTTAAATCCAATTGTTTTATCAGTATATCATTGGTGCTTTCCTCAATATCCTTTCCCATAATTGGGATCCTGCTTAAATTATGGCTCGGAGGAATATTAATTATTGGTATGAAAAAGAGGTTGAATTTATGGGGAAAATACTTGTAGTGAATCGGAAATTCTGAATTTATTATTCCCAGAGCACACTATTTCTGCCCTTTGGAATCAAAATAAGATATAAAGAGTATACATTCCTTTAACATTCCGTACCGAAACTATTATAGTCTAGATATATAGGACTAATATTAAAACTTTTTCCAAGCTTTACTTCTCTGCCCAAGTAAATAATAGGTGATTTTTTCCTCCTTCTTATTAATATGCCTGTAAAACATTATGTTTTTAAGGTTTATTTCATTCCACGATGAAAGGAAAGTGAAAGAAAGCGGCAGCCCAGGCGCATTGGTAACGATATAATCTGACGCACGTTGTAAAAAAAATGGTCAAGTGTGTCTTTAGGAAACAACGAGTGATTTTTCTAAGAGGGTATTAAGTATCTGTCCAAATATTTTTCGCTGGCCTTAATATAAACGATCTTATGAAAATATCACCTTTTCAATTTGTGGTACATTTGATGCACCCAGTTTCCGTAACTTGGAATAATTACGACGGGGTTATTGGATTATCTTTTTATACCTATCCTCCTTACGTAATGATTGATGCGAGAAAAGGAGTTTTTCAGCCTACTTTCTACAACATTTTTACTGGTAGACGTTTCAATTTCACCACTGATCAGCTATTTTTGTCAGAACTAGAAATTTCATAAATAATCTTTTATTTCCACCCCTTGCAGTTACCACTGATGTTTAGCGTTGCAATTGTTTTATGTAAATACCCATTTTTAGTAGTGCAGTTTGAGATTTCCACCATGCACGGCCTTCGATGACTTTCTCTCCCTGGTTTTTTCGCATGAGAAGATCGATCGAACATTTCGACTTCGGTGTGCGTTCTGGGGTCGCGAGATCGGCCCACTTGTGTTCACCTCCCGAACCTCCCACGTGCACGCAGTACTCCCTTTTCTCAAAGTCCTTATTCCTCCTCATTGCCCTCCTTCCTTCCCTTCCATCCCTCTTTCCATCCGTCCCCGTTCCTTTAGGACCTCCAGGGTCTCTTCCTCCTTTCCTTATCGCGGCCGCTTTTTGTTTCCCTGCTACGCGACGCCGCTCCCACTCTCACATATTCCACGCACATTCGCTTCCCTTTCACAATCTTATTCCTCCCCATTGCGTCCTCCGCCTCCTCCTACGCCGTGTCCCGCGCGCCTCCCGCCTTCCTCCGGGCGGGTAGATTTACCGCGCCGAGGATTTTTTTCCCTCGACTCCAACCCCCTCTCCTTTCTCCTCCTTCGCCTATGCCCCACCCCCTGCGGAAATGTTTGCCTCGGCAGAAACGAAATGGAAATCAGGAAGGGGATGGGAAACCGGGAGGATTTGTAAGACCACCCTAGCCCACTCCCGCCCCCCACATCTCCACTCCCCCCCCCCCAGGAGGGAAGGCGAGAAATGAGCAAAGCCGCAAAAATATGGTTCCGGAGCGTGATTTCCACTGAGGTCATCTTCTATATTCATGTACATTCTTACGGTGTTCGAATCTGCGTACCTAATAATCGGGAAAGGACGTCTTTGTGTTTTGGAAGGAAAAAATATATTTTCCCTTGAATTAATTAGGTTAACCTAATAAATTGATCGTCGTTCGCCACCTTCCATCCATGAAGCATTATATACTCTTTGATGTCTCAGTTCATTTTATGAAAAAAAACCGAAGTACGTAATAGAATTTATATGTATTATAAAATCCACCGGTGATTGGGTAGATTAATGCACGATCGACATGTTGCATTATCTCATCGAGCTAGTTATTTTATTCAAGGATCTTTTATTTTATATTTTTCATTTGTTTGTTCATTGTTTCAGTATGTCGAGGTGAATTATGTATGACATTTCAATCGGAGTCTATTATTTCTTGAGAAACAAGGTCGGTCAAACTGGTTTCATTTCTTAATGTTTATAACAGCTTGCATTTCACATTCGCCCTTTCGTTGCCAGCATGTAATATTATTTTGTATTAATCAAATTGATTCACTGATTTAAATAATATATTCAAATATATGTGTGCATTTTTTGTGTAACTTTTCCTACCAAATTTTATGCTACATAAAATTCTATTCCTTCTCATGTCTTGTTCTAATATAAAAGCCGTCCAAACAAAAGGGTGATGGACAAATTATAATGAAGATAATGAAGCTAGTGCTTTCCTCTAAAATTGGAACATTTTGATATTCATGTTTAATGCCAGAAATAAACTCCCGGGTGTAAATCTATTTTTAAATTAATAGACCTCTTTCATAAGGTGTTTGTTTGGTGAAACAAGATCTGCTCCAAATTCTCGAATCTCTTAATCTTAGTTATTCAAAAAGCGCTGATCATTTCTTCATCTAAGTTAGCTTTTTCGGCGATCAATAGGTGTGCTTTTTTGAAAAGATGACAGGCTCCTGCATCGGATTTCTTTCTTATTTTTTTACCCACCCTCTCCAGTCGACGCTAATGACGCTGGATGTTATGGCATGAAAACGCTTTCCTCGTCTTATAAGATTTATATACGTTTTCAGGAAAAACTGAATGTGTGAAAACATCTTACTTCCGTGTACGTAATGTTTTCCAGCGATATATTTATTACGCATGAATAAAATTTACCACCAGGAAAGTTTCCGTTGATCTAATAAGTATGTAATTTGGAATTGATGATCAATTTTAACGATTGCTTTGTTAAGACATCCTTTTGGTATGGCATTTATTTTTTAGTGCTATTTAATGTAAAAATTCTAGAGCCGTTATAAAATTAATTTTATCTTTTTCGCTTCACTTCTGAAAATGAATGATTTTTGTAATATTTAATGGTTATCCCGATTGTAAAAATGCAATCTATATATTTTTATGAATGGGACCTATATCGGGTAGACGATTGCTGGCAAAAGAGATGAGTGGAAGATTTTTGGAGAATATTTCCATTCGTCTTATCAAAGAAAGAGAAAGGTTATCCTATTGAATTATAAAGAATGCCGTGTGAATGAAAAGGTCGTTATTCCTCTTCCTTAAAAATTTACTAATTTTCAATTCATTTCGGTAAAAAAAATAAAGGAAAGGAAATATTTCCCGCAAAAGAAATGTCAAAGGTGAGGCAAGTCTTTGGAAGCAGATGAAATAATATTTCTCCTGAGATCAAATATCCAGAAGGAAGTAAACGTGAGATTAAGGGATGAATGGAACTAAATGAAGTCATTTGTTCTAGTTTTGGATCTTGACATACACACATAATTGATTTTGCTCTTTGCTGTTAGATTGCGAATCTGGTATCACGGAGACTGGCCCTCTGGATCACCCAGCGAAAGGAATGTCTAAGTTAATGAGTAATGGAGGTTAGGTCTTCACTGTCAGAGCTAAAATAATTTCATTTTAATGTTGGAAAACTTCGGGGGGCTCATTATTAGAGACATTCGAGGAACTTTGCTACCGTAAATCGTTGTGCATATGACTTAAAATGTTGTAGTACATCATGTTATCAGCCGTTCTAATCTTGGGGTTAATCCATTCAATGGTCATGTGAGATGAAAAATGTCCAATTTCCAAAATAGTGAAAGAGGGAAGTAGCTACGCACTGAAGGTTGAAGAAAGTAAGCTATGTAATTAATATTTAGAAATGAAAACTTGCGAATTTAGTTTTTAGTTAAAACTAATACAATTTTTTTTCATTCATTAAGTTGCCTTCTTCATTAAACTCGTAATGAATAAACTTGATGATGCTGTTGTTAGACCTTTTATCGTGAAATTTGCGACTTCTACTTTCAAATATTTCTTGATTTTAACTCTACATTATCATGTTATTCCCCCCCCATTTATTTCAAATTTAATGTGGTTTAAGGGATTTCGTATTCCTTTGATCACTTAGGGCTATGCGGATCGCGCTATGCTATGGTAATCATAGTTGCTTCAATTAGGTTCCCACACGCTTGTTAGTTCGACGAGTAGGAGCCTGAAAAAAGGTAGTTCGCACAGTGTGTGTTCCTCGGTTTGGCAGCTGAAAAGCCGTCTTGTCTCAGTGCGGTGGTCATTCGAGTAATGGTGTTAGGTAAGAAACATTTTTAAGAAACTAGCCCCATTAATTATTATTATAGATGGGGTGATGGAATGATTAGTTAAGTAATTGCTATTCAAAAGGAATGATCTTAACATCACGGCACAGTCCGATGTTTCCAGTGCCTATTTTCGAAACCAAAGCAGAATATTAACGGGAAATATTCGAGTCCTAGATGTGAAAACAGGAAGAGTATTTTAAAAGTATTTCATCGAGTTATTTTTTTTCTATATTTAAATGATTCACGTCAAAATTCCTTTAATCCATAGTCGAAAGCCATATCGAGGATAGGAATCAATACCGCAAATGACCTAACAAACGAAATTATTCGTCTCAAGTCTCTATTTTGATTCGGCTCCGTGAGAAATTTCGGCGATGAATTTAGCCACCGGCCAATCATCGTAAGTGGACGCGTAAAGATTTTGCCCCTTTTGTGTCGGGTTCCCAGATATTATTATTACGCTTTGTTTTCCCATCGCTTCCATTCCTCGATTTTCTTCTTCCCACTTTCCTAAGCGATTTCACTCCGAAATCCTTTCTCTTCTCTTTCATCCCGTGCTCCCTTCCCCTTTCGCCGTCCTACGCCTTCTAAGATTCTATTTTTTCCCCTTCTACTGGATTCCTCGCAATCTTCACCGCCCCTTCCCCGTATACGCATTCCGTTTCCCCGGGCGCCTCATATCCCTTTTTCACCCCTCGCCCCACCCTTAAAAAAAATAATCCCACCCCCAAAAAATCGCACGCGTCTCACTTATCCGGGGCACCCATATCCCGGTCGGAAAAAAAGATCTCCACCCCCTCACCGCCACCCACCCCTCCCAGAAAGAGCGGCATCCCATTTACGAAACCACACCCTCTGCTCTCTTTCCCCTTCCCCTTCCCATCCCCAGCCACCCCGTGGTACACTTCTCCTTCTCCCACCTCTTCTCCAAAAACCCCTCTTCCCACAGTTTCGCGACACCTCCCTACCGACTCTCCCTTTTCCCCCCTCTTTGAATGACCCTTCGCCGATATTACCTACGCCCTCCGCCCTGCCTCCCTCTCTTTTTCGCCCTTATTATCACCCTCCGTCGCCTCATGATCCCCCTACCGTATCCCCTCGGCTATCCCAGGCTGGAGTAGTGCACTCCCCATGGCACCATTCCCTCTCGCTTCCTCACCCTCACCAACTCGGACGCTTTTGTTTCCCGCCGGAATTTCATTTCCTTTCCCCTTCCTCCCTTCACTCTCCCAACCCTTGGTCCTTATTTCCTTCTCCTTCCTAAACCCCTCCTCCATCCTTCAGCCCAATAACTCCTTGCCCAATGGCCCGGCAACGATTTCCCGTCAAGCGTGGAACTGGCTGACTGGCAGGGCCGCATCACCAACAGCATTCTCCTCTTCCTCCCATCCTTCGTACCCTTCCCACTGCCCCCCAGTATTGTCCTTAAAATATAACTTGGCCTTTGCAACATACAGGGTGCGTTCCGAAAGTAATGCAATTGAATTTCCCGCGCCGCTCCTAGAGAAAGGCCCAAGGGTTAGCACTTTGAAGAATTTTAAGTGTTTGTGCAAATCTGTTCAATTGATTACTTTTAAAAATTAATTGCATTACTTTCGGAATGGACACTCTATTATCCAGCCACCTCAGGAACGAATTGAATTTTTCTAGTAAATTAACGATTCGAGCTGCTGCTCATTGGGCAGCTCTCTCTTTTGATAAAAAAATGCCATTCGTTTTTGCAGACAATGAAAATGCTGTGAGAATTATACAAGAAATTAAACATTAGCAAAATTCTGAACTATAGTATGTGAAACGGGGACGCCGTGTGAAACATGATATTTTGAAATCTAATCGAACCGAATTATAATCTAGATAAGCTCTTGAATTATACGAATACTTGTATCTTGTGTTATCTACTACAGAAGTCGAGGATGTATTAGCGGCAAATATTTATGACTTAAGGTATAGTATATTTCTTGTTTTCACATGTTGTAGTCAGTTTTTTCACTTATGAATTAGGTTAATTTTACTCTCCTTCTTAATTAATACTCTTAATTCTGACATTAGTTCTGCACTAAAACAATTATTCTTGATAAATATATTAGTGTATTCGACATCGTTTCTATTAAAAATACGCTAAATGTCGGCGATATCTCATTTCGTTGTTTCGATTCCTCCAAGTGGATCCTTCCGTCATTGTATAATTTCGTAAACTCTTGCAGTCACATCGGGTAACAAATAATTTCTTTATTAGTCCGAAAACAGCACTCTGGCCTTTACATCGGACTATTAACTGTGAACACATTTGAGACGATTACAAACACCCAAGCCCTAGGTGGAGGAAAATCCACCCACGATTCCCTAGGGGAATCGAACCAGTTACCCTTGGATTGACGTTACCCCGTCTCAATTGAGGTCGGCAATGTATCTATGTCATCGAAGACCCTCTTTAAGACGACCACATTCGCTGTTATGGCCATTAAATAATTATTTTGCGTTTAAGGTTAGTTTAAATTTTTAACGAATGTTTCTTTTTGATGAGGAAAAATTTTTTGTTTGCCCTAAGACTCAACGAGAAAATGACGCAAGTTTAGGGACGAGGGAAATTAAATGCCTTCTCTATTAACATCCATGGACGTGGTGCTAGGTTTAATTACTTTATTGGAAAAATATTGGTTTAAAAAAGTTTTCGTGGAAGACAATGCAATTAAATTATACTATAAGAGTCACAATTTATTGCATAATAGTAAAATGCCACCCTTTAAAATTTCAGTACTTTCAGTAGCTGGAATAACTTGTTTACTTGGAAGCTACGGACCACGCCTAAGTCTACTAAGCACGTAAACCTATATGCAACTTTCTTTTCACAATACGAACGCCTTTTCATTGGAATATTTCAACCAGTGATTCATTTATTTGTTTATTAATATTTATTCTTCAGCAACCTATGAATTGGCCACATATATTTATCGCCCTGTGTATCTCAGTTTGGCTGTACGTTTATAGAATCCGGTCTTTATAGTAGGTGTGTATCTGTGCGTATATTTATATTTATTTATCCGCAGACACATACTCGTATCTCAATGTCCGTCCCGTAATGCCCCAGTGACTCACTTGCGACAGTTCGCCGGTTCAGCAACCCCTGTTCCCCACTTCACCCCCCAACCCTCTTCCCGCAGCCGGTCCATTCCTCCTCCCCTCCCACCGTCCCCACTTCCCTCCGGGATAATTCGGCGTCACGGGGCTGGCTCACTCATAGCCCCGGCCGTAAAAGATCGTTTTTATTTCCCGATCTGCGTTTTACGATCTCTGCCGAGCGTGCCGGCAATCTCCTCAGATCTTCAATTGTTTCCCGGGCTATCGCCGTTCCAGTTCGCGATCCAAGGGTTCGAGTCATCCGCCTGCTTTTGTGCACACATATATTGGCTCGCAAAGTTCTGGAGTAATGTGTCGAAATGAGCCCCCAACGCTGCCCAACCCCCCTGTTAGTTGGACGGTATTTTTCGATGGCGGGACTGACTTTGGGAGGAGTGTTACTGGGAGGTGTGTGAAAGAGTACACTGAGTGTATTTGTGTGTGTGTATGTATGTATGTAAATATATATATATATATAAACACAGTAATCAACCCTAATAAGGTCGGTTTAGTAGGTGATGGTAGAGCTCACCCGTGTACCAAGCCCGACGGCGTGTGAATATTCACACATCAGGGTAGGGGGGCCAGTTCCTTTCCCTGTGGTTATGGTTTCCCAGGAAGATCTGGTACCCGAAAAATCAACTAGCTTGGGTGGAGCTGCAGGTGCCCAAAGTGCCTTGCCCGGGAATCGAACCCGGGACCCTCCGGTCAGTAGTCCAACGCTCTACCCACTGGACCACCGCGACCCGCATATATATATATATATATATATATATATATATATATATATATATATATATTTTATATATAGGGGATATTCTATCCAGGGATCCAAATTAGTCTCTTGTCATCAGGTGTCAGTATCAGTTTTATTTCATTATTAATTTTATTATCAGTACCTATTTATAAATCATGATCATAAATCACATACTTCTGCATGCGAAAATATTGTCTACCAGAATAATGCTTTTATTTTCAAACATACTTTTCTATTCTATGGAATGTTGAAGAGGGTAATAGAGGGGAGAATGTTGGGCAAGCGAGGTAAGGGTAGGAACAAGATAGGGATGTTGGACGGGATGAAGGGAGGAAAGAAGTACACCGAGATGAAGAGGGACCTGATATAGATTAGTTTGCTAGGTGGGGAGTCACAAAATGTTTATTTGATAGTTGTGTCCATCCAAAAACCTACCTTAACCGGTAGATTACCTAATAATATATATATATATATATATATATATATATATATACATTCGTAAAATCGGTTAGGTTTGCTGATGACCAAGCATTAGTTGCTCAGTCAGCCAAGGGGTTGCAAGCATTGTTGAGTGAATTGGAGGTTCAGTGCGATAAATATGGGATGAGAATAAATATTAATAAAACAAAGGTTATGCGATTTTCCAGAAAGAAAAAGGCTAAGCTAAATATTAAAATAGGCGGGGAAAAAATAGAGCAGGTAGAACAGTTTATATATCTCGGAAGTGTTTTGGACCAACACGGTCAAAGTGGTAGGGACGTAAGGAGAAGAATTGCGCTAGGCAAGGAGGCTTTCTCAAGGAGGAGGGAGTTGATGACGGGGACGTTGAGTAGGGATGTTAAGACAAGACTCGTAAAAACTCTGATATGGAGCGTAGCTATGTACGGCGCGGAAACGTGGTCGCTGAAGCAGGAGGATAGGCGTAGATTGGAGGCTTTTGAAATGTGGGTGTGGAGAAGAATGGAAAAGGTGAAATGGACCGAAAGGAAAACAAATGAGGAAGTACTAGAAATGGTGGGGGAGGAGAGGGGTTTGTTGAGAGAAATCCTATGGAGGCAGGAAAAATGGATTAAAGGCGTATTGAGCGGTAGTGGAATGTTGAAGAGGGTAATAGAGGGAAGAATGTTGGGCAAGCGAGGTAAGGGTAGGAACAGGATAGGGATGTTGGACGAGATGAAGGGAGGAAAGAAGTACACCGAGATGAAGAGGGACCTGATATAGATTAGTTTGCTAGGTGGGGAGTCACAAAATGTTTGTTTGATAGTTGGGTCCATCCGAAAACCTACCTTAACCGGTAGATTACCTAAAAAAAATATATATATACATGTAAAAAAACATATAAAAATATATATGTATCAATGTTTTTTTTACATTTATATATCTTTAAATACTTTTGTGAAAGTCTCACGGACGTGAATAATAATGGATATGAAGTTAGCATTAGTGGACAATGACAAAAACACAGGAACGCACAGAATAACGAAAAGAAACTCATAAGGTTTCGAGTTTTCGGTGGTCCACACCACCTTTCTCAAGGAAGAGGACTGAGAAAGGTGGTGTGGACCACCGAAAATTCGAAGCCCTGTGAGTTTTTTTTGTGTGTTCTGTGTTTTTGTCTTTGTCCACTAGTGGTAACTTTATATACGACTTTACCTACTTTATATACGACTATACCTCGTACTTTATATATATGTATGTGTGTGTGTGTATAATATTAGAAAAATAACGCTCTTCAACGATGACATAAATAAATATAAACTTTGATTAACACATTTAAACACAGAGAAAGGACACTCACATACAATATTAAATATGTGAGTATTACAGGGTTCGTCCGGAAAATAAGTGTACTGAGCTCAGGAAAAAAAAATATTACACTTTTACATATCTTAAGCTAATATTCCTCAAAATGGGACCCTTGTGAGTCGATACACTTGTTCCAGCGGCGTTCCCATTCCTGGAACGCTCCCGCGAAGGCATCATCGGGAACCTCTCGAAGACACGTCGTCACGGCCTCTTTGACGGCGTCCAAAGTCCCGTATCGCGTTCCTTTCAAACTCCTCTTTATCTTCGGGAACAGAAAGAAATCCGGTGGTGCCAAGTCCGGGCTGTAGGGCGGGTGCGGCAGCGTTGCCACGCCGTGCTTGGCCAAGAAGTCCGACACGAGAAGCGCGGTGTGAGACGGCGCATTGCCGTGATGCAGCCGCCAGATGTTTTTGATCGCTGGCCGGACGCGGGCGACTCGTTTTCGAAGACTGTCGAGCACTTGGACGTAAAATGCAGCATTTACAGTTTGTCGTTCAGGCACAAATTCGTAGTGGACGACTCCCCTTTTGTCAAAAAAGACTTATTTGCCAAGACACTTGTTTTCCCGACGAACCCTGTAGATGTGATTATTTAGAATAGATAAAAGTGAAAATAATTTACTTTAATATTTCGGTGGTCCCAGCCACCATCATTAGGGTGCGAGGAGTAACTCAGTCGATTAATTCAGGCAAACAACTTCATACATTTTTTTGCAACTTAAAACATTTCGAATATATTAGTACACGATGCATTTTATGTTGCAAAATTTCAGCCCCTAGTCGTCAAGGTGAATAGCACATCTACTCGTACACAGAGATTGTCACTATAATGATAGACGCACTCCAATAGACGTGACGCCCAAATAAACTTTTTAATCGATGTGTGCACGACCACCATTTTCAGAATTTCATATGCATATTTTTACCATAGTATATTCAAACATATGCTGGCCGTGTATGATTTTCTCACCCGGTTAGCGACAATCCTTAGGTCGCCACGGGGGACCGTATCGGTCTCAGGGGTGGGAGATGATAATGACATTCACAAGCCGGCATGTCGGTCCTGTGGGCTATATTTATTTTGCTTTTGTTTCAATACCATGGCGTTTTCGTGTTTTCATAGCCCGTTACGGGGACGTGCTCACACTTTTGTCTTCCCATTTCGACTCTGGCATGAAATTCGCCCCCACGGGTGCTCGGAGATTACGACCCCAGTGTCGTTAAGCAGGCTGGTTATTAAAAGCTATTCCCGCTTCGATTGTTTATGCCGATCATGCTTTCGCGTCGAAAGCTTCATTTCATCCGGCACCACTTCGTTATTAGCTGCATAAGCGAGGGGTGGGATTGCATATATTCCGGGACGATATAGCCGTATAAAAGTCGGCGTGTATGCGAGATGTTTGTAAATATCTTCAAATTTCCCACAATCAAGGGTACAGAAGTACTCATAACGTCGCCCGCATCGTAACTTGCAGGCATTGTGTATCTCTGCGGTATATTTTTTTATTGCCATTCCATATGCATTCATGCCACACCCCTTTTTTCATTCCGCCGTCCTAATGGCTTAAAAACTGAGTGAAACCAGCTTTGTCTTGTGGAATATGATTGTCAAATTTGTAATTTATATGTCATATTCTTCGGTTTCTTCACGGCTTCTCTCTTTCCCAATTCATTTTTATGAAAACTTATGTTGTCTCTGGCTAGATTTTATTTTATCCTCGTTTGCGTGCATAACGCCAAGATATCAATAAGCTCGTTGTGTTCCTTTAAATGATCCTTCCAGTTCGAATTGCGAATTTTTATTATGACAATGAAAAATATTCCATGGTATCGTTGAAACAACATTAATGCGGGCATTGGATGAGGATTGAACGTTGAACGTCAGTGGACGTTGAATGAATTTCGTCAAAAATTATTACAGAGTAGACTTGCAGATATATTTTTCTTCATCAACAAATGACTCTGTTTTAGGTGTAATACGTTAATTTTTTTAATTAATAAAAACAATTTTATTCAATGTCACCGAGTAAAAAAGGGTCATATTCGACGCCCTCGTAGATAGTGGATGCATGAATTCTCTGAATATGTACTTCGGGAACCTTTGTCTGTGCATGCATCATTCATTAAAATATGAATTCTTCCAGAAAAAAAATCAGCTAGCTGGAAGCAGTCCCTGTTTTATTTAACTGTTCAGGCGCTGTTTATATATATGAACTTCGTTCATTCCAAATTGTTGGATATAAACTATGAAGTATTATTCATTGTCGATTTATTTGTTTGAAACATAAAGTTGGTTTTTAATATAATTAGTTAACCGCAGCAGTCTCTTTGAAAGTTTTGTAACGAAATTACCTTAAGTTTTGTAGATTAAACGATCGAAAGGTAATTGAATTAGAATTATGAAGTGCGGAAACTAACATTACGTTTGTTTACCTCATTGTTAAAGTAGTACATGCATACAGCAATGGGAAAACTGAAGAAAAATATGTGTACTGAGTACTCTTGAAAACCTAAAATGGTAAAATGAGTTTGGAAATAGAAATCTTCTTAAGCCTGGTAATTCTTTATTTTTTCTGCAAGTTGAAAGAAAAGCAGTAGTCACAAAAAGATATGTATTTGCTCTGTTTTAGTGTCTTTCTTTCCCTTAATCATAAAATGCGTGAGTGAAATGAGTTTTACAATTCAATTACTGAGTGGAAAACCTACTTGAAAAAGTATTATAAAAAGTTTCCTTTTCGGCGCAGAAAAATCGATCTTTTAGGCTGAAAATCGATATTATATCCCAAAAAAGTCGAAGTTCCAAAGTTTCGGCGTCGACAGGAATACGTACCTACCATGAAGTTTGCTTCAGAAGACAAGATTCATATTTTCGTGAGAACTTCAATGATAGTAGTGTGAATTGTATAATTATTACAATATTTGTTTACTTTTTGCAATGTACATACCTACGAGTACTCCCATAAACGTTTTCTGTGAAATAACAAATGGGGTGATTGTCGTTTGTTTTTGGAGTCAAAATGGTTTTTCTCAGACAGTACTGAATTCGTATTACACCTAGCTATTCAAACCTGCAAAAGTTTGACATTTATGATCGAGTCCATCCACTTACAGTCACTTACTGTTACTTATTTAATCAAAATAATAAGAATAATATCCCATCTTTTTCGTGGATGCTGATCCCTGCCTCAAAACTGGAGGGTGGGCATGAGCAGCTCTCAATTTAAATCGCAAGTCTAGCGCGAAAAATGGAGACAAATAAATGACGGCTTGGGCCACTGTTGTCGGGACATCTTATACCTACCCCCGTAATTCCATTTAGGTATAGACAGATCCCGGCGTGTCATATCATGGAGATGGGAGGTGATTGCCGATGAAATGTCATGAAATACTGCCCCGCTCCTCTCATTCCACCATCCGTCACCTCCCTCGGCTGATATCCCGTCCTTTCTCCTCTTCCCATCACAACGGCAGCGGGCAAATCCTCCAAACCTTTCCGAGTTTAATCATTCTCGTGTGGAAGGAGACGGTTGGAGGAGACTATTGTGTGAGGCGTGTGACGGAGACATATCTACGGCCCTAAAGCGAATCAATCCCGGGAAATCTTCTAAGGATACGAATAAAAGAAGATCGAATTGCGCGACCAAGTGGTCTTTTACGTCTTCTCAATTTCCTGCTCTGACAGGGATGCCATCTTTTTTTCATTCTTTCATCTCCTGACGCCCCCTCTCCTTAGATTTGGCGTCGTCACTCATCTCACTCGCCTTCTTTCTGGTGTTTCTGTTCACCCAGTTATTGACGGGATCCCTTGGTTCCCTCCACACATTTTGAACTATCAGTACTGCTAAAACCACGATTGTTCTGTTCGTAGCAATCATTTTCTCATTGGCGTGATCGCATATAATCAATTTTGCATTATCATGGACGATGTAGTTCTTATCTTTTTCCCCATGAAAATTTACTAATTACAGCGAAGTATTTACGAGTTTTTGCATGCAGCGAAAGCATATCTGTCATTTTCCTTCAAAACTATTCATATAATTGTTGAAATTGAGGCGTATGATGTCTAGGTAATCATCAGACTCCTTGTTCTTGAAATGAGACTGAAGAAAACAGCCATCTGGTACAACTGTGAATGTTTTTAAATGCAACGATGTTTTCGTCATGGAAAAAAGATACCCTTTAGTAATCGTCGTAAAAGTGTCTTAATCTGCATTCGCACGATCATCGAAAAAAAATACTTTTTTTGCAATTTCTTCTGACACGGAATCTTAATTTTATTTAAAAGGTAAAAGGTAGAGAAGATGGAGGTAAAAATTATAAGCTTTAGATGGAGGTAAAAAAATGCGAGGAAATTATTCCTGAAAGATCGCCGGTGCACTTTTAAAAATGAAAATACTGGATATTTTCGCCAACTCGGGGATGCCTTTTTCATCAGAAATGATTTTCCTGACATGAATGAGTTTGTGAATTGATAAGGAGAATAGGGAAAAGGGGAAGAGCCTTCATCAATGGCGCAACACGCGCTCTGGAGAGACTTACGATGGAATATGCTTATTAAATAACTGGAATTTTGGTACAGTGTTAAGGGTTTTGATTTTTATTAATTGCCACTGAGAGGCTAGGTGGCCGATTGAAATAAAAAAAATACGAATAATTTTATTAAAAATTAGTGTGCAGACATTTACCAAGTGTTTTTTTAAGTTCTTCAAGTATTACTTTCACACAATAATTTGAGGCTGGTGAAAACTTAATTAGAATAATGAAATGTATTCTCAGTGTATTAGTAACAATCATAACATAATGAAAATGTCGAATTTTGATAATTTTTTGAAGACATATGCCATTGCACATGTTACTGCTCTCTGTTCATTTTATTATAACTTCCTTTGTGCACGTATTATTTTACCAGAATAGGATAACTAAAATAGTTTCTGGCGTAACTTGGTGGAAAATCTTCATATTGATAATATCAAAAAACAAACAACTTTGCTTTTCCACTTTAAATTAAAATTTTCATTTTAAGTGGAACATTTAAACTTAAATTTTAAGTGGTTGCCCCTCCCTGATTCTGTTTTTCTTCTTTAAATATTCATTCTGCACTTTAAAATGTTTTAAAAAGTTAGGGCTAATGAAGAGGAGTCATCTCAAAGCCAGGTTTAATGAACATCTTACCTCACTCAGTACAATTTGAATCTATTTGTTAGTTATTTTACCCTTCTATTGTTGAGCTCGTGTAACATTTGAAACCCTACTTTTCATAAAAGTAACAATCCACTGTTAGATTCAATCGTTTTAAAAAAGGATATATTTTTACTGGATATTTAAAAAAGATGTTTCTTAAGATGGTTTTAGGTTTCAATTGTGTAAGGCAATATCCATATTTAGTTTGTGTCCCTCTGACACACACTAGATGGAGAAAGTCGATTGTCGTGATTCCAATGTTTTCAGGTGCTTGGTTAAAATCCACTTCAAACTTCTAAAATTTCGCTTTCTTTTAATTTACCGACGTGAATACGTAGCAGTTTCTTTTTTTTTCTAGCTGATGAGACACTTGTGCAAAGACCTAGAATTCAACTGCTATCTTTCCGATCACAATTTAATCGCGAAAGGGAATGAGAACATCCCGGTTTCTCTCCGGCCCTTACGAAATTTAGTTCCTCTGTAAGGCAATCTTTTAGCGGGGCCATAACCTTCTCAACCTGAAATATGATGTCTCACCCTCGCCCCCTCGGATAAACCCATTTCATCCGACTGCGAGCTTATAAATCTCGCTGCCTCACTCCCTCAGTCTTCCACACACCTCCCCGCACACACCCACCCCTCCATTTCAATACATTCCCCCGGGAACATCTACGGGATATCTCCGAGAGTCGTTGATGGGGGAGAGAGGGCTCTTGGTCGAGTTGAGGTCCGGGCTGCACCCTTCGATGGAGGGAGAGAGAAAAAAACACCAGCTTTTTATTTCCATAAACATCCCCCCCGTACCGTTCCATCCGCGCGAATTCCTTCTTTTCTGACCTCTCACCCTTGTCATCGTTCCGAGCATGTATTCCAACACCGAGGACAGACACTCTCCCCTGAGATTGAGATGGAGGAGGGTCATCACAGTTATAAACATTCTCCGTCACCGTCTTATAAACACCCGTGACCCTTATTTTCGTCTTATTTTCCTCGCCGAGAAACCCTTTTCAACAGGATTCGAACATAGTTCATTTCTTGCGATGGGGAGATTGCATTAACACGGAAGTGTTGAATAAAAAACTTAGACAGTAACACACAGCACGAGAACACATAAAAAGAACACTCACAATAATATCTTGATAATTTCGACGGGCTCGAGCTCCGTCTTCTTCGGAAGATAAGATATCTTCGGAAGATAGTCATATCTTATCTTCCGAAGAAGACGGAGCTCGAGTCCGTCGAAATTATCAAGATATTATTGTGAGTGTTCTTTTTATGTGTTCTCGTGCTGTGTGTTACTGTCTAAGTTTTATATATAACTTGTGTGAAAGTCTTATGGATGTGAATAATAATGTGTGTGTGTGAAGTTAGCACTAGTGAACAAAGACAAAAACACACCAAGAAGAAAATAAACCCACACATTTTCGAATTTTCGGTGGCACAAGCACGTCGCTTTTTCGGGGAATAGAAGGAAGGAAGGAAAGGAGATGGCTTGTACCACCGAAAGTTTTCCTCATAGGGTCGCGTCGATTTAGATTTCAGAATAGATTGATGAAAGCGTCATGGAGGTATTTCCACCGATGTCGGAAAACATTGATAACATTACCTTGCATTATATTGCTTTAGATGGCTAGATGTATTTCTGTGCTGGTAGGTTCAAGAATTGCTTTTTCCCTCAAAGAATTCATCATCGCTAGTGATAGATTCCTACACCAACCAATTTATGTCTCTTTTGCAGCCCAGTCCTCTTTTTTTACAGCTTTCCTTTTAATTCGCATGACCGGCCTCCTAATCTAGAAATAGCAAATGATGGCTTGACCTAAAAAAAAAACTATCTTCATTTTGCGTTTTTGCTATATTTCGACGCATTTGAAAAGTCAAGGGTAGAAATGAGTGGTGGGGGAATTTAAAAAAATTCAAAATTATTACAATTTCCATGATAGTTGGTAGTGATAAGAGACAATGAGAAAATTTTAAGGGTTGGTGCCCTGCATCCCCGAGAGAAATATGAACATGAATGCTGTGACGTTGGCTCCTCATTAGACCGATCTCCATCATCGTAGTCTTCATATTGTTTAATCTTCCTTATGGAAAATGGAGCGTCGTCGTTAAACATCCTCCCTTGTGGAAGATCCACCCTTTTCGGCATGGAAATCGTCTCCTTACTTAGGCGCTATACCCCCCTCATCACTTTGCTGCCGTTTAATAATGCTCTGCCTCTCCCTTGTGGAGGACATTCAGTCCAGCCTTCTTATATAAGACCCTCGTTGGGGATTCACCCATATTAGAAATCTCTCTGCTGTCAGCTTTAACTGAAGAGGCACTACTTATTCTTGGCTCTCAGTCGGGGAACCTCATTCGGTCATGTTCCTCAGTCGTGCGCACGGGGCTAGGGCATGGAAACTCAAATGAGGAAATGACTCGAGTAAATGTGTTGTGTAACTTATTTCCATTTTATTTTTATAATTTATAATGTTTATTGCTTTCAGTAGTCGTTGACTGTCAGATCATGTATGTATGTGCGTACATATTTAGTTAATACTTTGTATCCATTGAAGATTTTTGTAATTTGTAAAGGTCTTGCAGTTACGCCCAGAAACTTATGACCAGTGTTAATGACTCATTCATAATAACAAAAAATCCCATATAGTCTAATTGATATATACTGAAATGATTTGCCTACTAATCTAAGAAAGTAGGAGAGGAGATTGAATGAGGGAGTAGTAAATGGAGGTTTATGATTTACGGCAGTGGAATACTTATAGCGGATTATGAGGCCTCGTCATAGTTTTTCTTTTGTATTTCCGTGATTTCTGTGATGACCCACTGACCAGTGTCTAGTTTCTGGGTTTGAATACGATAAATTGAGCAATGAATAGTGCACTTTCGAAATAAATCTGGCATATCTGGTTTACTGCTACCTCGACTTAGCTGTTTGATCTCTGGCGTAATTGCAGGAGGGTTCTGAAGAAATTTCCTTACTCCATCTTATATTATTCTCTTGAAAACATAATTGTTACAGATGCGAGGGTGGTCCCAGAAGTACCATACTCTCCTAGAGATGACGGTAGTTGTTTGAAAAATATCACTGTATTAGATAGTATGCAATCTATAAAGCATATTCTTCAAGGTCGAAGACGCTAAGTTGTTTATTATTTGATTGGACGCTATCAAAAGTGAATGTTTTCAGTGAATTTGTGAAAATAGTGAAAATTGGCCATCGTAATGTAATACAATACTTTTATTTGAAAGGCATCAGCCCAACCAAAAAAAAAGCTGAATTGGCTTCTACTCTGGATGAGTCTGCTCCTTCGTTTACTTCAGTAAAATGTTGAATAGCAGAGTTTAAAGGAGGCCGTAAGAGCTAAGAACAAAGTGTTGTTTCATTTCAAGACAATGCACAAGCTGACAATTTCGTTATTGCAATGGCCAAACTTCAAAAATTAAAGTTTGAATTGCTACCTCATGCACCCTATTTGCCAGAGTGGGCCCCTTCGGATTATTTTCTGTTCGAAAACTTGAAAAAATGGCTCGGTAGTAAAAGATTTTCCAACTGTGAAGAAGTGTTGTCGGCTATTTTGAGGAGAAAGACAGTTCTTGTTATTGAAAGGGTATCGAACTTGTCGAACATCGCTTGGAAAAGTGTATATAGCTGAAAGGAGATTATGTTGAAAATTAAATACATTTTTTTCCAAAATCTTTGTGTTTTCTTTGTTAGGTCGGTCACTTCTGAGATTTTCCTCGCATCTTGGGAGAAAAAAGCCAAAGCGAATTGCTTAGGATAACAATTTTTCAAATGTTAGTAATCAAATGCTGGTTATTTCGACCCATCTCATCGAAAATCATATCCCCATGCATTACACTGTTTGGATCTTTTCAGCAACAGCATAAGTTTACTTGGGGAATCTTAGATTAGCATACTGTGTTTTTAATCAAAATAATTCGTCCTAAAAAGTTACAGACAATTATTCTATGCCACATAAAATGTCTCCTTTGCCCATTAGACCTCTTCTCACAGTTTAATGATGTTTACCGAGCGCTTTACGGAACTCATAATGGTTCAGAGAAGGATTTTCAGGGAGTCGTGTCTTTTCCAATTCTAATATTTTCCTTCTACTGTTAGCCATATCGGCTACTTCTCCGTGAAGATGCGGATCCTTTCGGGGCCATCAACCCCCCTCCCATTAAGGGCGACAAAAGCTATCGAGAATTTGCAATATCCTGGGGAGTTTGGCAACCGGCCCTTAGGTCGCCATTCTTAGGCCGAGTGAGGAGACAATGTGGAGCCCTTCTTCCCTTGAAGTGGCGTTCTCAATCTCCCTGCCTTCACCCCACACCACACTGCTGACCCGCGAGATTTTGATTGTGACAGGAACGTATGTTTCTTGAGGGTGGAGTCGCGATTGGTCCGAAATGTGCGCGGAATAATGAAATTCTGTGGAAAAGTCACTCCTATCCGCCCCTCTCTGATTCCCCCAATGTGTACACGAGGGTGGTCGTCGTGTTTGCGCCTCTCATTTCATTGTTTGTCAAGGGACAAAATGCCTTCGGGGAACATAATGTGGGACGTTCCTTTCTCGTTCCGCCACGGGGGATTTTATCTATTGGGCGTTTCACCTATTTCACCTAGACAGATAAGCATGTAAAGCCAGGTGGGCGTGGAGGGAAGTCTGGGGATGGGAACCAAAAAAAAACAAAGCCATCGGTGGGATTTAAGATCTGCAATTTTGCGTTCTCTCTGACTAGAGACCGCATTCATTCCGTTGAGCGTAAATTATCATGCGCGACTGAATAAGGTTTCCGCATTTCCCCGTTTCTGGTGGTGCTGTCTGCTCGAATACGAAGCTGGAACGCGTATTTCGGAGTCACCAGCAAACGGCGTCATAATTTTTTGATAATTCTCTAAGTTGATGCGAAAATTAATTAAGCTCTCGAGAACAAATTCAGTATGAAAAATTATGCACAGTAGCGCTCTTCTGAGCAATATTTCGCTAAGATCCAATTCTGACAATTTGAAGAAATGAAATATCCAAAAATCTCTGTTCTTTCAAAGAATAAGAAACTATTAAGATGGTCTTCTGAAATGTTTATCGCCTACGACAAATATTGATCTCCGTGTTTAATTTGCGAGTAAAACAACGGAGAGAACACTTTATATGGTCATTTGGTATAAATTGTAATATTTTTGCTGTCTCAGTTAAATAAAACAGTTTCTGGGGTAACTTGACTGTTGATTAACGTACCTGATGATGTTATGCTATAACGAAACCTGGGTTGTAAAAATTAAAAAGTTTATGTGGAAAAGTAAAGTGGTTTGATTATTAAAAGTCAGTATGTCTCAGTTATTGCATTTTATACCTAGAGTTAAAATTTTCCTCGCATATATGTGTAATTTTGATGAATGATTGTTATAGTTTATTGACTGATTTATCTTTTTTTATTTACAGCTACCACCATTAGGAACCCACAACGAACAGGTAAGAACCAACTTTTCTTGCATAGGTATTTTATTAGGTAATCTACCGGATAAGGTAGGTTTTTGGATGGACACATCTTTCAAATAAATATCTAGCGACTACAAACAAAACACAATCCAGCAACCTACTCTACATCAAGTCCCTCTTCATCTCTGTGTACTTCTTTCCTCCCTTCATCCCGTCCAATATCCTTTTCCTGTTCCTGCCCTTTCCTCGTTTGCCTAACATTCTCCCCTATATTCTCCACGCCTTCAACATCCTACTGCCGCTCAATACGCCTTTCATCCATTTTTCCTGCCTGCATAGGATTTCTCTCGACAAACCCCTCTCCTCACCCACCATCTCCAGCACTTCCTCATTTGTTTTCCTTTCGGTCTATTTCACCTTCTCCATTCTTCTCCACACCCACATTTCAAAAGCCTCCAATCTACGTCTATCCTCCTGCTTCAGCGACCACGTTTCCGCTCCGTACATAGCTACGCTCCATATCAGAGTTTTTACGAGTTTCTTCTTAACCTCCCTACTCAACGACTTCCTTGAGAATACCTCCTTTCCTAGCGCAATTCTTCTTCTAACTTCGCTACAACTACGACCGTGTTGGTCCAAAACACTTCCGAGATAGGTAAACTGCTCTACCTGCTCTATTTTTTTCCCTCCTATTTTTATGTTTAGCTTAGCCTTTTTCTTTCTGGAAAATCGCATCTTTGTTTTATTAATATTGATTCTCATCCCATATTTATCGCACTGAACCTCCAATTCACTCAGCAATGCTTGCAACCCCTTGGCTGACCGAGCAACTAATGCTTGGTCATCAGCAAACCTAACCGATTTTACGAATTCCCCTCCGACTTTCATTCCTACCTCCAGTTCTTCCCATGGCTCTTTAATCATTTCCTCCACATATACGTTGAAAACACCGGTGACAATGGACAACCCTGCCTTATACCTCTTCCTAACACTGCCCATCCGGCCTTCCCGTTTCCCACTCGCACCTGAGCAGTCCGAGACATGTACAGGTTGCGGATCAGTCTCCTGTCCCTCCAATTCATTCCTATTTTCTGCAATACACGCATTAATTTTTCCCAATTCACTCTATCAAACGCTTTTTCGAAATCTACAAAACAGGCAAAAACGTCCTGATTGTATTCTATATTCCTCTCGACTAGTGATCTCATTACTGCAATGGCATCACGCGTACCTCTTCCTTTCCTGAACCCAAAATGATCATCCCCTAAGTAATCATTTGCCTTACTCTCTATCCTTTTGTTGATGATCCTGAGAATAACTTTAGCTGCGTGGGATATCGAACTTATTGCTCTGTAATCCTCACATGATGTAGCCTCTACCTTTTTCGGAATAGGAACTAACAATGATCTCATAAGATCTTCCGGGCAAATTCCTTTCTCATTATTATTAGGTAATCTACCGGTTAAGGTAGGTTTTTGGATGGACACAACTATCAAATAAACATTTTGACTCCCCACCTAGCAAACTAATCTATATCAGGTCCCTCTTCATCTCGGTGTACTTCTTTCCTCCCTTCATCCCGTCCAACATCCCTATCCTGTTCCTACCCTTACCTCGCTTGCCCAACATTCTCCCCTCTATTACCCTCTTCAACATTCCACTACCGCTCAATACGCCTTTCATCCATTTTTCCTGCCTCCATAGGATTTCTCTCAACAAACCCCTCTCCTCACCCACCATTTCCAGCACTTCCTCATTTGTTTTCCTCTCGGTCCATTTCACCTTCTCCATTCTTCTCCACACCCACATTTCAAAAGCCTCCAATCTACGTCTATCCTCCTGCTTCAGCGACCACGTTTCCGCGCCGTACATAGCTACGCTCCATATCAGAGTTTTTACGAGTCTTTTCTTAACATCCCTACTCAACGTCCCCGTCATCAACTCCCTCCTCCTTGAGAAAGCCTCCTTGCCTAGCGCAATTCTTCTCCTTACGTCCCTACCACTTTGACCGTATTGGTCCAAAACACTTCCGAGATATGTAAACTGCTCTACCTGCTCTATTCTTTCCCCGCCTATTTTAATATTTAGCTTAGCCTTTTTCTTTCTGGAAAATCGCATAACCTTTGTTTTATTAATATTGATTCTCATCCCAAATTTATCGCACTGAACCTCCAATTCACTCAACAATGCTTGCAACCCCTTGGCTGACTGAGCAACTAATGCTTGGTCATCAGCAAACCTAACCGATTTTACGAGTTCCCCTCCGACTTTCATTCCTACCTCCAGTTCTTCCCATGCCTCTTTAATCATTTCCTCTACATATACGTTGAACAGTACCGGTGACAATGGGCAACCCTGCCTTACACCTCTTCCTAACACTGCCCATCCAGACTCTCCGTTCCCCACTCGCACCTGAGCAGTCTGAGACATGTACAGGTTGCGGATCAGTCTCCTGTCCCTCCAATCCATTCCTATTTTCTGCAATACACGCATTAATTTTTCCCAATTCACTCTATCAAACGCTTTTTCGAAATCTACAAAACAGGCAAAAACGTCCTGATTGTATTCTATATTCCTCTCGACTAGTGATCTCATTACTGCAATGGCATCACGCGTACCTCTTCCTTTCCTGAACCCAAACTGATCATCCCCTAAGTAATCATTTGCCTTACTCTCTATCCTTTTATTGATGATCCTGAGAATAACTTTAGCTGCGTGGGATATCAAACTTATTGTTCACAGGCATAGGTATTTTCCATAAATATATTTTTAATATGCTGCTTGAATGCAGTTTTTTTGTGAGATAAATATTTTTTGATTCACTAGTCAAAAAAAAACTAATTAATCCCTTTATCCAATAAAATAAGTTGTGAATAATCTCGTCAGAAGCATGATGCTCAACAAATAAAACAGCTATGGAAACAAGGGCGTGTGGGCGAAGTTACCCAGTACCACTAAAAGAATAGTTAATTCTATCTCTCAAAGGAAATCAAATACTTTTCAATCCTTGTGATATACGTAAATTTCATAAAAGGAAAATACTTATTAATGCAGCGCTACCATGAGACCTTGTATCAATAAAATCTCCCTCATATATAACTAAGTACATATGAGAGTATTATTGTTGGGTAGTTGTTAGTACTAGCTTTAATTTAGTCGACCGACAGCTGATATCATTTGCGCCATTAGAGATGGATGGGAGTCGAGGAAGTGTGGAGAGAAACCCGGCGTCGACATTAGCCTACTCTAAACGAAAGGCGCCAAGGGGTCAACAGCCTAACGTCCCATCCGGCGGACGGCGTACTCACTTAGAGTGCTCTCCACAAAGCACCAATCAAGTAAGGATCGGGGCACCACTGAAAATTATCTGCCACCTCCAGAATTCGTACCCGGGTCCCCCAGGTGGGAAGCCAGTACATTAACCAGCGCACCAGCACGTTCCCCATTATTATGGGAATTCTAACGCTGGAGGTAGGTTTTGATTTATTATAGTCTCTAGCATTTTGCCCATTTGACTTTTAATTTCACGATTACAGTATATGTCTACCCCTGTTATTGTTTTTTGATGCTTGAGGTCTGTAAAACAAGATTACGTATGAAGTAATTCCCGAGGTAGTTGAGGTTTCATGATCGTCATTCTCATCGGCATGGGTATGGGTTTCTATGATCCGATTTTGGTATTTTTGGCGAATCCTGAGTATGTGACAAATTTCGCATTTTATGACAAAAGAATTTAGGTAGCAAAAAAGCTGAATTCTACGGATGTTTGGTCTCAGGTTCACATTTCAACATATTTTATTTTGTTGTTTGGGATTATGACCGGTATCGCTCCTAATTCTAATCTTAAAAGCTTCCGGTCCAAGGATGGAAATTATATACCTCAGGATTTAATATTGCAAAAAGGAAAGGATGACTGCCATTTTCATTAATCCTCAAGATTAGCAATAAAAATCCACCTAAGCTTAAGGCTTGTTTTTTTCAAAATTGTTCCGCCTTTTCGTTTCCCTGATTCGACCTAGAATTGAACTTATTAGGTCTATTATTACCAAATTATATTTGGCAAGTATAATTACAACTTTGGCCCATGAAACCATAAACACAGTAATCAACCATCAGGTCGATTTGGTGATGGTAGATTGCACGCAGTGTTAAGTTCGACAGGGTGTGAAAATCATACACCAGGGTATTTGGCCCAGTTAGGTGCAGTTCCCTTTGCTATAGTTTCCCAAATTGCTCTGGTACCCGATAAATGACATAGCTTGGGTCGAGCTGAAGCTTGCCCGGAACCGAACCCGTTCCCTCTGGTCAGTAGTCCAACGCTCTACCCCTGGACTACCGCGACTTTAGCTTCTGAATGTAGCAAATAGGTTTAAGGCCATAGTGGTTACCTAAACGTTATCTGTTAAGAAAGTTGTGCAGTGTTTAGATTTCATGTGGAAATCCGGGTTAAAAATGAAGAAACTGCCATAATACGCGCCAGCATACATTTACATCCGTTATGCTAGTAACATATTTAATTCTTACCAATAGCCAACTGAAATGAGATAAACTGTTTTTAATGTTACATTACTTCGCTTAATATTCTACATATCCCCTCCTATATCTTCCATCTGGCAAAATTGTTTCGCCTGCTTGTGACAGCGAACAGAGATTTTCTCATCGACATCAATGAGAACACTTGAAGAGTTACATGATCAGCTTCTAATCGGTGGCTTTCCCCCACACCGCTCCTGAGACCCAAAGTGAGCCAGTAATTGGCCATGAGCTTCTCTTCTGAGGGAGAGAGAGAGAGAGAGGGCACTGCGTCATTTACTTCTCTGAGTCCCCAAGCAAGCAAGGCCTTGTCGAAAAACCACGTCGGAATTACCCTTCGGTCCGGTTGCCACTGACAGCAAAGAGGGGGAAACATTATGAATGCATGAATAGAGAAGGCGCTCTAATCTCCCTTACAGGATCCCGAACCCTCCCTGTCCTTTCGGTCCTGCATTCTGCCGAGCAGGCAAGCGTCTTTCCAACGTCCTGAACAATGACACCCTCTTCGCCAACTCGGCCCATTAAATCCCATCTACACAGCGACCCCGCTTTCCGCTACGTAGCGGCAGTGGATGTGTATATACATTTACTCCTTTCTTCCTTCTCACTTCCCAGAATTCTCTTCCCTTTGCGGCTTCCCTTCATTTTCTCCTCTGCCTCCCTTTTACTCAGTCTTATATCTCCTCTAGCCTCCCTCCACTTTAAAATGACGTACATCGCCTTCTTCTGTGAGCTTCTTTCTTGTGCTTATGGTTTTACTGTCCTGGCGTAGAGTATTTATGTTTTTGGCTCCCTTGCTGCGTGCTTCGGACATTCTTAAGGGTTTTTTTTTCAACTGCAGGCATTTAATGATTACGAGCGGTAGACACGGACATTGGACGGATAAAAAAGTAGACACGGACAAAAATTCATTTTCTCAACATTAAATCAAAAGCCAGGTCCACAGAAAGATGGTCCAGGATAAACTGAAGTGCTGGTTTGAAGGGTGGACTTTTGATTGCATTTTAGTTCACGTCTATTATGATATTCGATGGAGACATTTGACTGTTGCCATGAAGGCTTGCCAGAAAAATGTCTCGTAGAGTTGATGAGTTAATTGATTGCGAGAGAATTTGCGTTTTAATCTTTCTCCTAGGGGTTTTCAGAATCAAATATTAGAATGGTTTTTATTGTGATTACGCTCAACCTTTTCGGGTGTACATCATCCGGTCGAGAGCAACGGAACACTATTGCACTGTTTTTGGCAACCCTAAAAGTCATTTCAGCACAAAAACACATTTACGTGTAATTGTATGGAAAAAATCTTGAAATATTTTCATCATGAACTAATCATCTAATATCTATGGTCCTTCGATAGAACAATCAAATCATATATCCGTATAAATCCATGCTATTTTGGCTAAATACACGTGCATGTCATGGTTTGATTTGCAGAATTTCTTTAAATACTCGCCAAAGCCATGGGGATAAGTTGATTTGTTGTTTTTTAGCAACAGAGGTTTATGAACCGATGAGAGTGCTCGTGTTATCTGCTGGTCATGTACAAATCACGCGTAGGCTACCCAATAGCCAAGACCTTGATATCTCAAACCGTTACCTCTCTGCTAAATGTGTTGCTATGAAATTTGCACAGTTATCCTTTTGGTCACGAGAGGACACCATAGTATCTTCGTTCTTCCCAAATATAATACGAAATCATAACATAAAGCAGCCGAACCCATGCATCCAGATATTTTTCATTTAAAGAGCAAAATGAGATATTTAATCACACACGCCCATTATTGGATGATCTAGGCAAGTATGTGAGTATACATGTGTTTGTGTAAAAAGCAATACTTGCATTTATTAATGAAAAGCTAGTGAACTTAAAACTTTCATCGGAACTCTTTCATTTGAATACATTTATTTATGGAATAAATAAAAATTACCCAAAGCCGTACTAGCCGTTGGGTTAAACCCCCGTAAACCCTGAGTGCGTGTGTGTTTGTGACTTGCGACGGTCAATTTGCAATACATATACCGGAGTGAAGGAGTGCGTGCCGTTCCTTTCCATTTAAAAGTACGGCTTTGGGTAATTTTTATTTATTACATTCATTCGGCCGTAGTACGTTCCCTTTCTCTTTACATTTATTTATTCATTTAAATATCTTTCAATCCACCGACAGGGTGTGTGGCAGGGGTGAGTACACACCAGAATAATTTTACTCGAACATGACCCTACTGCGGTCGAGCAATGTTATTATGATTCCCTATCATTCGTGGAAACAATGACATCTTAAATCTATCTGCTCTACACTTAATCTCTCTAAGTTAATTAGCAATGTATGATCTCTCATACCGTAGTTCGATGGGGTCATAACAAATTTTCAACATCACTGGTAAAGAGACATCCTTCCAATTTATGCAAGAGTTTCAGTCTGTAATTAAAGTAATAATTGAAGGGAAAGGAATAAAAAAGGCTAAAAAAATATTCAAATAGTAGGGCAAAAACTAGAGCAAGTAGAACAGTTCACGTATCTCGGAAGTGTTTTGGACCAACGCGGTCAAAGTAGTAGGGACGTAAGGAGAAGAATTGCGCTAGACAAAGAGACTTTCACAAGGAGAAGGGAGTTGATGACGGGGACGTTGAGTAAGGATGTTAAGAAAAGACTCGTTAAAACTTTGATATAGAGCGTAGCTATGTACGGCGCGGAAACGTGGTCGCTGAAGCAGGAGGATAGACGTAGATTGGAGGCTTTTGAAATGTGGGTGTGGAGAAGAATGGAAAAGGTGAAATGGACCGAAAGGAAAACAAATGAGGAAGTACTAGGGATGGTGGGTGAGGAGAGGGGTTTGTTGAGAGAAATCGTATGGAGGCAGGAAAAATGGATGAAAGGCGTATTGAGCGGTAGTGGAATGTTGAAGAGGGTAATAGAGGGGAGAATGTTGGGCAAGCGAGGTAAGGGTAGGAACAGGATAGGGATGTTGGACGGGATGAAGGGAGGAAATAAGTACACAGAGATGAAGAGGGACCTGATATAGATTAGTTTGCAAGGTGGGGAGTCACAAAATGTTTATTTGATAGTTGGGTCCATCCAAAAACCTACCTTAACCGGTAGATTACCTTAAAAAAAAAAATGTAAAATACCAGTCCACACTGCATCAAACTAAATTGTTGCCTAAATGTTGGTTAAATTTTATATATTCTGCTTTTATATGTTCATCCTTGTTACATAAAATATGATTTTTTTTTAAATTCTGTATTCGCGTTGTATAATTTTAGGATCTCCTTTTACGTAATGAAAGGCTATTTTAAGCAAATTTCTGACAGTTATTTATACGTTACATAGTTCCAGCTTAAAGGAAACCGTGTAATTTATACCATAATGTTGAGTTTTTCGAACTAAATATCGTACTCCTCGATGTGCCAAATTTTCAATCGTCGCCTGCGTTATTACGTCATTATCTGCAGAGTTTTTAAAATCCGTTACAGAATCGAGAATCTGTGACCCGCTGGCGAGCTTTTTCCAAGATCCCTTTGGCTCTTCTATTATCGCCACAAAGGAGGGCATGCTGCATTTAATGATATTTGAAATCGAAAGTACGGGTAAATCATGATTTCAAAATGAAACGCTTTTAGTCACATTAAGAAATGTTCCAGGGCGCGCAATGACTTTAATGTAAAATTTTGATGTGCAAATTACTGATACTTGAATGCGGGCGATTTTATCCCTAGGTTAGATGATTAATATGGTGAATATTTAACTCAATATGGACATTGCTACATCAATCCATCGAACTCGCCTATTGGTTCTGGATCATTATACAAACTTGTCTACCCTTTAATCTAAAAAAGCCCTGCAGTGCTCGAAAATCCTACCTACTGCACACCTGGCTGCCTCAGACGTGTAGTGAACATCAGAACGGCTTAAAGGGTTCCTACACGATTGGATCGTTGGCTGAATGTCGACGAAGGACTCCCCGATATCCCTACAGAAACCACGCGCCCTTTGGTTGATGCCTGATTCTCGGTATCGTGGGAATATCCTATCTCTTTCCTGGTATTTAGTACATTCTACTTGCCTTCATACTGTCCAAAAGTTTACTCACTACATTCCTTCTTCGACACCCCTTTCCTATGTTTTTCCTTATATCACGGTCTTCAACATGCCATTATCTTTCAATATCCTACATTCGAGAGATAGACCTCTAGACGTACAGGTTTAAAATGTCATTTTTTCCTAGAACGATAAGTGACCAGAATGCTTGTAGCCGAAATCCCCCAGGAGTCAGTTCAACACAATAAGTATTAACGTATAGGTTAGGGACTGCGCGTGGGGAAATATAAATGCATATTTTTTTGAAACACGTTCCCCCACCTATTTGAAAAACCCCAACCCCCTCATCCCTTACTCTTTCCTCCTTGTGCTACACCCCCTGCCACACACCTTTTTTGGTGGCTCGCAGAGTATTTATGTAGATTCGCTTGCTCTGCCTAAATCGAACTTTTCCCAGCAACTTCTGCTCTTCGTCCACCCTATTTAAAACCTCAGCGTTTGTGTTTGTCCATCTTATTTTCTGCGCATATCTAAAATAATTAATAATACCGCATACCTAATATAACGGTACAAAGCTACTTTAGTTTATCAATAGTATTAGTTTCCACGGGAGGCGGCCGACAGCTAATGACATGCGCCATTAGAGGGTTTTGTGGGTAATTAGGCAGGGATAGGATGTTCAGGGAATGAATTAAGGGTGGAATGAAATCTGCCGTCGGCATTAGCCCAGTCTTTACGTTAGGTGCTAAGGGGTCCGCGTTTTAATGTCCCATCCGATGGATGGGGTACTCACATAAGGTGCTCCCCTCAAAGCATCCCAAGTTAGGTTCGTTATACCACTGAAAAATCCTCTCTCTGGGATTCGAGCACGGGCTCTAAGGTTGGGAAGCCAATACATTAACCACCGAACTATCCCGATTCCCCTACTCACTTCTAGTTCAAAAGTTTGCAAATAAATGTTACGACGGATTTAATCAGATTTTAATTTCGTAATTTTCCGTACAGTAACCTTTCTTGGCGAATGAAATTTATTTCCATGCGCGTGGAAAACTACGCATGTAATTCTCTCGCAGGATCCCCTTTTGCCGTTCAATTTCTTTTAGAATTGGCCTTACGCCGTGAAGTACATCTTTTGTCCAGGTAAGCGGCTTGCTTCTTATCTCGATTCGTATTCCAAGCAAGCCCGCACTTCAATTTTCCATTACAAACTAATACAGCGGAAGTGATGTCACACCTTTTCACTCTCCTAAACAAACACAAACGAACAACTTCTTCGTCCTTGAATATTGAAAGGGTTTTTTTGGTTCCAATCGTAAAGTAATCGTGAACACTAAATCCAGCTGAATCCGGACATGTTTCTCGCTCAGGGTCATCTCCATTTCTCCGTATCGGATCAAAGCGGTTGATACTAAATGTGAAAAACGGACAGCAGGAGAGTTTTGGGGCGTCGGAATCAGGAGGTCGTGAGGTTTCATCAGAGCATTAGATTTCGGCGGCCGTAATAGGCTTCATTTATTGTTTGGGTGTTCAAGTGGTCAAGGGTTTCTCTCCAATTAAAACCTTGTGTAGGTTTCCATTATTTATTAGGAAGTAAATAGTTTTTGAATGACTAATTTGATACTACACCACCCAAAATATCGTTATCTAAAAAGATCATCGTACGCTTGGTGTTAAAAGTCAAGGGAATAGAAATTTCCAGTTTGTCCAGTGCATTCACAATTTATTTAAATTTGCAAAGGTTCGCTTAGCATTAATAATGGGTTTATTTACGGTGCAACGCGTTTTCCTTAAAGAACAAACTACGTGCGTCACAAAATGAATACAATTAGCATATAAAATTTAATAACATGTGAACGAAGCACGGAAGCGTTTTTCGAGGTTATGAGTAAGGAAACTACTGCGTTTCCATAGTGTAAATTCACGGTTAGAGCTTTAGTTCACTTATTTTATGAGTAGGACCTGTAAAGGGAACATCGATGGGAGAAAAACACCCACTTTCTATCTTTATTTGGCCAAATATTCGTTTAAATTCGATGACAAAAGAAACAAATTAAACTCACCTCTTGAGATATTGCGATGCATAACAGCTCCTGTGAATCGAATCATTTAATGGTAAAGTAATAGAGACCAAGCAGAGAATTTTGTCCTATTTGGTCGATTGCAAAAAGGGCGGTCATTAGGTTGCAAATATGAACATACGTTAAACTCGTATTAATTCCCTTTCTAATGTTGGAGATATTTATAGTGGAAACATGTTAGGTCGATTTATCGGCAAAAACCGGCCGCTTTAACAAGATTAAACGATCAGTAAACATTTTTTAAAAATTTTTCAATTAAAATTTTTTGTAATAAGTTATGCTTCATTAATTAATCGCTAACCTATTTTTTCCAATGTTGAGGTCGAATTAAATTTCAATTTCTCAAAATTTTGGACAAACGAAAAACATCAAGATCTTTCACGAGTGAACGAGGCATAATCTTGAAGTACTATATTTTTCCCAAAGGTTTATTTACGCGTGGACCCTCTCAAAGCCTAATTCTGCTGGCATTTTTAAATTGCTACTTCAAAGGTTTTCAGACAGCAGAATCACAAGCGATGGAAGAAGTATACTGATATAGACGTAAGGAAGCGATCCATGAAAATGTATTATTTGAGGAGTTTACTCTTCTGCCGATGTTAGATTTGGACGATGTGGTACTTCGAAGATTGACTTAAGAGAGAAGATTTTGGTGGACACTTAGAAGGAGAGATAAATTAAACTTTAAAGAAAGGATACTCAAAATATTTATTACAAAAATTATTGAAATCTCTAGTCCTAATAGTTTCTGTGAAATTGAAATGTCAATTGTTGCTTTCCACGTGACTTGTGTAATGTGTGTTTATTTTTCTAACTTTCATTATGTTCGAAATTGGTGGAAACATTTTTCCTTGAATCCCATTGGATAAATTATTGTCTTCACCAGATATTTTCGTGGTTCTTTCCAAAATAGTTATATGATCACTTGGCATATTAGTGGTAGCCACCTGATTATAGTAGTAGTTTTAGATTTAGGGGAGGCGACCGACATCTGAGGTAATTTGCGCCATTAGAGATGGATGAGAATGGCGGAAGGGTGAAGGGGAACCCAGCGTCAGCATTAACCCACGATACTCTGAACGAAAGGTGCCAAGGGGCCGCAGCTTAACGTCCCATACGACGGACAGCGTACTCGCTCAAAATGCTCTCCACAAAACACCAATCAAGTAGGGATTGGGATACCACTGAAAAATATTTTTGAAATTTTAGTATGATATGGGGATAGCGAAGTACACAATTAGATTTTTAAAATAAAAAAGTAATCATCGCTTTATCACATATTCTACTTTAATAAGTTGCTCTAGTCCACCCTGCTTGTTGTCAAAGCGAATCATTAAAAAAAATGTGTAGTCCCCTCTCAAGATTGTTAGGTTAGTAGAACTCAAAAAGTATTTTCTGATAATTCCGAAACTTTGGAGATTGTTCTGAAAACACAATGATAAATTTTCGTCCAAATCTAAGCTGGTCAGAAGAGTGATCATAGATTTTACATATTTTTCACTATGCACATTTTGTTCGTGTTGAATTAACCTTTTCGCCACGAACGTATTAAGAGTGATCCATCTGATGTAATATTATACGAAATGAACATACCCATAAGCAATCAGGAGCACTAACGCAATCCCCGGAGCAGAAGTAGGAAGACCACGACCAACTTTGGTTAACTATCCCCTCTACAGGACCGCGTACCATGCTGCGCACCATGGTTCCTACCGTTCCATCGATAGTGCTACCGCTTCTGGTTGCTTTTAAATGCGGATGGGGATTTTACTTTTACAGATTTGGTTCGTCGAATACCCTGCACGTGGAGAAAATAAAAACAGTAAACTGTCCACATGTCCGTTTAACCTTCTCCTGATTTCCTGTCGCCCCTCCTTGATATATTTCTTCCCAAAGATTTCCTTTGAAAAAAAGAAAGGTTTTCGGGCATGAGATTCCTCTTGCGCTCAAATATTTTATCAGCGATATTCCTGATTAATGTACGCAAATGCTTAATTGAAATTACCGAAACTGGTTCCAGGTAGTTAAGATTGGCAGCGACAACTGTTTACAGCGCAACGCGGTGAGTTCCTTGGTCTAGGTCCGTCCCCTCTGCCGTGTCCTTCCCTAAAGACGCACGTGTCCCTCGTGGGATGGGGTTGGAGATTGTTTTGGGGGATAAGATCTTTTGCTCTCCAGAGGAGAAGAAAGAGGGAGGAGGTCCCCGAATGGGCGAAGGAGATGATGGCCTTTAAAAGTGACGCAACCACGTGCGTTCGCGTACCGGTGTTCCAGAAACACCCGTGTGCGGCGCTTGTGTCGCGCGTTTGATTTACGGTCAACGTCCCCATTCCCTCTTCTTCCTTTCTCTTTCTCGCCTTTATATTCTCGCTGTCAACGACGCGAGAGGGAAAGGGGAGGAGGGTAGGGACGCCTAGATCAGCCGTAGAGATTTTCAACGCAGGAATGGGTTATAAAGGACAGGAGCTTCGTGTGTGTGTGCGCGCGTGGTGAAGTGAAAACGAATATTTTTTTCGTATGGAGCTGTTCCCGATTCTGGTTCCGAAGTGGTATCCACGTGTGCTGGCGATGTTTACCGTTTGGTATTTCTTTTAACAAGCCTACATGGCCAAGACGATAAAAGATTTTTTCATCCTCTAAACAGTGCCACCATATATATTATTTTTAGGTAATCTACCGGTTAACGTAGGTTTTTGGATGGACACAAGTATCAAATAAATATTCTGTAACTCCAAACTAAACCCAATCCAGCAACCTACTCTACATCAGGTCCCTCTTCATCTCTGTGTACTTCTATCCTCCCTTTATCCCGTCCAACATCCCTATCCTGTTCCTGTCCTTTCCTCGTTTGCCTAACATTCTCCCTTCTATTGCCGTCTTCAACATTACACTACCGCTCAATTCGCCTTTCATCCATTTTTCCTGCCTCCATAGGAATTCTCTCACAAACCCCTCTCCTCACCCATCATTTCCAGTACTTCCACATTTGTTTTCCTCTCGGTCCATTTCCCCTTCTCCATTCTTCTCCACACCCACATTTTAAAAGCCTCCAATCCACGTCACGTCCATCCTCCTGCTTCAGCGACCATGTTTCCGCGCCGTACGCTCTATATAAGAGTTTTTACGGGTCATTTCTTAACCTCCCTACTCTACGTCCCCGTCATCCACTCCCTCCTCCTTGAGAAAGCCTCCTTGCCTAGCACAATTCTTCTCCTTACGTCCATAGTATTTGACCGTATTGGTCCAAAACACTTACGAGGCACACTTATTGGTACGAACACTTATGTAAACTGTTCTACCTGCTCAATTTTTTCTCCTCCTATTTTAATGTTAACTTAGCCTTTTTCTTTCTGGAAAATCGCATAACCTTTGTTTTATTAATATTGATTCTCAGCCCATATCTATCGCACTGAACCACCAATTCACTCAACAATGCTTGCAACCCCTTGGCTCATTGATCAACTAAAGCTTGGTCATCAGCAAACCTAACCGATTTTACGAATTCCCCTCCGACTTTCATTCCTACCTCCAGTTCTTCCCATGCCTCTTTAATCATTTCCTCTACATATACGTTGAACAGTACCGGTGACAATGGGCAACCCTGTCTTACACCTCTTCCTAACACTGCCCATCCGGACTCTCCGTTCCCCACTCGCACCTGAGCAGTCTGAGACATGAGACAGGTTGCCGATCAGTCTCCTGTCCCTCCAATCCATTCCTATTTTCTGCAATACACGCATTAATTTTTCCCAATTCACTCTATCAAACGCTTTTTCGAAATCTATGAAACAGGCAAATACGTCCTGATTGTATTCTATATTCCTGTCGATTAGTGATGTCATTACTGCAATGGCATCACGCGTACCTCTTCCTTTTGTAAACCCAAACTGATCATCCCCTAAGTAATAATTTCCATTACTCTCTGTCCTTTTGTTGATGATCCTGAGAACAGCTTTAGCTGCTTGGGATATCAAACTTATTTTTCTGTAATCCTCAGATGATACACACACACACACACATATATATAGTATACAAAAAATATGTGTGTGTGGTCGCGGTAGTCTAGGGGGTAGAGCGTTGGACTACTGACCGAATGGTCCCGGGTTCGATTTCCTGGTAAGCTACCTGTAGCTCCACTCAAGCTATGTGATTTTTCGGGTTGCAGATCTTCCTGGGAAACCATAACCGGCACAGAGAAAGGAGCTGGCCCCCATACCCTGTTGTGTGAATATTCACATGCCGTCGGGTGAACTCTACCATCACCTACTAAACCGACCTTCGGGTTGATTACTGTGTTTATGGTTTTATATATATTGTTTTACGGCGATCATGCTCTCGGAATTGAAGAATTTCACAAAAAGAGTGATAATTCAGAGCCTCAAGTATTATTTATTCATCCATTAAATACATCGGGACCTTAATACCAGAATAGAATACCCGGAGAAATATCATGGTTGAACATTTTAGGCGGGCCTCAACATAAACCTATTGTTGAAGCTGGAAACCTAGAAATAATTATTAAATGTTAGTAGCGAAATGATCTAAGAGCCAAGAACTTTATCAATTTAATTTTTTTTAATTGACCATTAAGGGAAATTTGGTCCAGAAGAAAGTTTCAATTTCTTCCCCGAAAGCATAATTTACAAATAAGCCCTCCTAACTTGTCCTTGAATACGTATTTTAACTTGGTAATATTATTGTTTCCGTCGTTTGGATCTCATTTCTGAAATTGCCGTTCTCTGAACTCCGTATCCATTTTCTTTTTCACAGAAATCAAGCGCTCTTCAATGTGTGCCATATATTTTAAATCCACCTTGTAGCGTTACAAGTAATTATATTCAGCCCTGTAGTGTTACATTGCATCATATTTAAAAAGAAAATCAACTGAATTTTATTTTTCCGTTGCACACCAGGTGACATAAATGTGATTTTCTATTCTAATTTAAGGTGTGTACATGGTCGCATTAAATTTACATTTAACGTGATGGAGTTTCATTCCCACCCCATTCATGCAGTCCATCCTGACAACCCTTTCGAAGGAAATTTTTTGCGCCGGTGTTTTTCACTTGCCTATGCATATTCAGCCTGAAGTGTAACTCATTCGAAGCCCTTCCGTCTTTTACATATTCGGAGAAAAATGAATATGAAAGATTCACCATATATCCCTAAGAATCAGAATGGTATATCTTACGCTTGGTATCAAAACACTGATTTTTGAATGGTAATTTGGTAAGATTCTTTCTTGTCCTTCTCTTTCGTCCCTAATTGCCCACAGGTTAGACAACAACCAGTTTTCGTGTGCAGTTAGGCTTTTCTCTTGAGTTTCGTCTCCTCCTTCCTGCTCCTCAATGTCCCTTACGTAACTCTCATTGGAAGAGCACTGGAAATATCTTGCCTTCAACTCTCGAGTACATATCGATGCACCTTCTCCTTCAACCAGGACTTGATTCATACACACGTCATTCGGCAGAGGAGGTATACTATTAGACAAAAACATTAAATGACACTCGGAATTTTTTTTTACTTTCTTAGATTCAAGTAGGTTCTAATTATTATGACTCAACTGCAAACCTTTTGCATGGAAGATTATTTAAATTTCCTTCATCAGCCGGCTCTATTTGGTCGTCTCCTTCATATTTCAGGGGCTGTATTTTCTGTACAATAACTAATACTTTCCATCCTCTCAATTCTTCCAATAGCCCTGCTACAAATATTCCTAAAACTAATGTGCATGCTGAATAAGAATTCTATTTTTATGTAATTACACCAATTCAAATTTTGTCAGTCAGACGTTAAAAGATGCATTTTTTTTCGCTAAATGGCAACTGTTTTAAACATTGTGAAAGCTTGCGTGAATCCACCCCTAAGGCATTATTTATAAACCAAAATAATACTTTTGATTCAAATATTTCTGTAAATCATTCCAATTCGTCTTAAAGAAATAACTTCATGAAGAGAATAATAGCAATTTATTCTACTACCGGTGTAATGTCAACTTCAAAGAGATGTGTATCTTCTTCTCATATGTCAATTACACTACACATGAAAATAAATATATTAACTGTTATTATATAAGATGAAATTATTTATAATGAACTGTTTATTCATCAAAGTTTATAGGTAATACTGTCAAACTGATTAGCAAATGCAATCTGATTTTTACTGTTCAGTAACATATGCAAACCTGATGCCATGCATTTTCAGGCACATATACGTACATATAACATTTAATAGGCTATTAAAGCTGTCCATCGTTAATAAATGTGACGCCTTAGAGAGAATGAAAGCGTTTCCTTCTATAGTAATACAGCTATTAATGTTGGAATAGCTAAAGTTTTAACTAATTATTAGTTTTGAGAATTTAATACCTTCTAAATGTAAAAGTTCACATTGTGCGTCATCACTAAAACTCATTAAAAAAAAATGAGTGGACCAGATACCTTTTCCCCTTTCTAGGATTCCTGATAGTCATCGGTTCTGCAAGTTTCGCTCTTTTTCTATGTTTGCTACATTATTAAAAACCCTCAGATGACTACTTGTACATTGTTCATTATGTTATTAATATAAATATATTAATATAATATTATACTTACACAACGTGAAAAGGATGAATTTCAATGGTCGCGATTCCAGTTTTATCTTCTTTTGAACTAGGTTCACTATCATTAATTTAGATTTATTGAATTTGGTTGTTACTGTTTGGTGTTGCTAAGTGATTATTATTATGTTTTCTCTCAATTGTGTTTTTAAATATACCTTAAATGCTATGCCGAATCGGTCGTAAGATTAAAAAAAAAACTGCGGAGTGATCATTCATTTTTTATTCGTAAGATAATTGTGCAAAACTTTAATATTTATATCATTAGCTTAATATTTATTGCATATGTCGTACAGGTTTCATTGTCTTAACTCCAACGATGTCTCAACGGCAGCATTTTCAGTTTGACAGAGGTTCTGTTCGACTGCCCATCCTTATGATAATGAAAAACATAGGAGCAGTGAAAAGTCATTTGGGGCTAGTGTTGGACTACAGGTATATGGCTAATGAGGAATGCACTTCACATTGATTTTCGCGGAGTAATCGCGATTTCTCTATGGGTTTCGCCGAATCCTCCAATGCGCAAATGCGTCTCATGATCGATTTTTCAATCGCTATCGTGCAATTGGGACCCATTGAATTGAAAACTTAAATGTTTCAAAAAGTTCCGTTAGTATTATTCGACGATCTTCTCTTACAACGGCATCAGAGATGCTAATGTGTTCTTCCACAAGAAGGTCGACTTGGACTCCGGGTCAGTTAATAAATGAATCTTCGACGACATATGCCGTAAAAATGTATTTAAAAATATAGAAAATTATATTTTTGTTTAATAAATTATGGGATTGAAACATTTATGATAACTCTCCTCTCTATTGTACAGCATATGGAACTAGCCAGGTGCTCTTAACTTTATAAATTGGCGGATGAATACAATTAGATAACTCGATGGCTTTCTGAAGCAATAAATATTCATATTCCTTATTATGTTTTAAATAAACCATAATTTAATCTACTATGGGTATAATTGAAAAATAATTCTTCAATTCATCTCTTCGAGGAAAGAAAATAATCGGGCCCAGGAGAATTGCAAACAGGAAGTTCCAGCGTAAAATTCATTCAATTATAATGCTAAATCCTTCTGAATTTTCTGCACACCTTGAAGGGAAGAAGAATCGATAGGTTCAAGTGTTGGAACGATAAATACATCATTGCGGCAGGTTTGACGTTGCCCTCTACTGCCGTCTGTTGAGTTTTTTTTAAATTAATGCAGCCGATAGCGCTAATAATACGTACGATTGAATCTTGAAAAAAATATTGCTAACCTTTCATTAGTTATTGGCGGGCTTCCTTTGATTTCCGGTGGGTGTGGTGGGAGGGTTGGGGGGGGTTGGGTGGGCAGCGATCGAGAAGTCTTCGTATCAACCACACCTTTATGAGCATGCCTTTCTAATTGAGTGCCTCGATGACTTCCCTTCTTATCAATTTCTTGCGAAGGGCTTCCTGAATTCTCCTCCCTTCCGTCACTCGCCTTCCGCTCTCTTGCGGGGAGGAGCCGATATTACGTAAACAAGCCCCGGGCACGTAAGAAACGATCGTCTCTTGTCATTGCATCACTCCCCCCCCTTCTTCTTCCAGGAGAACATTCGGCCTGGTCGTGTGGCAACAAGAAGAAATGGGCTGAGTGAATTATTGCTATCGTTACGACGCGGAGGAAGGCGAAGGCAAAACGTTCATCCTTTGGAAAAAAACTGCGTGGAATCGCGCTGAATCTTGATGAATGATACGACCGACGGGTTCACAATACGTTTAGTGGAAAACATATGTACCTAATTATTCAAAGCGGAAATTGGAAAAAAATTATTTTGAGTGTACTTAGTACACGTATGTTACGCCAACGAGAGACAACTTTGGCAATTGTCCTGATATCCTATACTGTGAGGATTTTAGCTGGGTGACGTTAATGCGTTTCTCTTACAACGATTACCATTGAAAGGCTGAAATCCTACCTCTGTATGTACTTTCAATTGCCTGTAGAGCTTTTGTACAAATTGGATGTTTTTTTCAAAATGTTGACTTCATTTGCATGGTAAATATATCAAATTTTTCCTCAACTAATTTTTTCCGCAATTATATCGATGGTAAATTGACAAATTGACGTCAGCAGATAAATGCGGATCTCATTGCAAAACTAAGGCGAATCTCAAATTGTCGGAAGAAATTTAAGTGCAGGCACGGAAGTACTTGAGAAGATCATATATAATACCAGTATCGAATGGTCATAGCTAAAATTTAAAAGCAACATTTATTGATTGCCAATTGGTTATGAATGGCCGTTAATTTATTTTAACCATTGAAATGAGATTGAAAATATTTGTGACAAACTGTTAAACTCTTCAAGAGCTTGTAGGGATTAGAAAGGAACTGCTCGAGAGTTATTCGCGAGCAAAGTAAAAATCATTAATTTTTAATGCTATAAATAAATGAATTCTATCATTCATTGTGTGCATTGCGTTGTTGAAATCGGTAGAATTAATCTATAGTCGGATGAATTCGCTGAATATTTCCTTATTTGGCTTATTATGGACCAGCACTCCTTAATGGAAGCACAAATAATAATAATAATTCTCCCTTAAATATATATTTGCTTAGGAATTAAATCTTAATTTTTCAAAGTTAAATGAATGAAGTCGAATTTTCATTTTCAATGGGAGATCTTTGGCTGAAGAGACCTTAAAAACAGCTTACCTGAACTAGTTATTTTATGCATAGACGCTTCTCTGTGATATTAAATTGTTCAAACGTTTATGTGTTTTAAACGTTTTACATTTATTTTATTAAAAAAATTTATTCGAACTAACTCGGATTGAAATTTTCTTCATCGGCTTGCGGCTTGGTAGGGAGCAGACTAATCCCCTGTTTTCAGTGGCTTTATCTAAAACTTAATTTCACTTCAAAGCGCTATGGATAAATCTCAACGATTTATTTATAGTGCTTCTGTGTTTTATTCATAGCGCTAGTGTGTTTTTTTCGTGGCACGCAGTAAGCTGAGATGTTACGTCTCATCCGATGAGAAACTCTTTATATTCCGCATGATATCGAATGTCCGTAATGCGACGTTATATTTTTAAAAATTAATCTTTGAATGGCATGATTCATAATTAGTCTAACCAAGGAAACTAATTGGAGAGCGCCTATTCTTCTTTGGGGTTGAGCATAGAATGAGCCTTCGAATAAATTATATTCATTTAAGTCCATGGCCAGGTTACTGATGGGAATCAGAAGATGAGCCGGTGAGAGACGTTTTCGAATCATTGAAACTGAACGGAATCTGTAATGAGTTATTTTGCCAGGGTCAACACGTGAGGAGAAACTTCTTTTATCCTCTTTATTTGCCCATCTCCTCCCCTCCTGTAAACATCCAAAGCCATTCCCTAACAAATCTATGAATTATTAATGAATCCACCCCCAAAGAAAAAAGGAAAACAAGTGATATAGTAAACTCGAATTTTTTGAGGCTTCATTCGGATCAATTTGAGGGTTTGTAAGTATAATGTTAATTTTGAGTGGTGGAACATTTTGTAACACGAAGTATTATTTTTGTAGTTTTTCAGTACCCTGCTAGCAGCCGCTAGGGTGTGTGGCCGGGGTACACATTCACGCCAGATTAATTTCGACATTAGTATTTTTACCCACAGCGCGGAATTAGAGCCTGTTTAGATCAATTTATAGATTTCCAAAGTTCTTATGGGAAAGAAATTCATATTTATCAATCATCGTGTTAGTTTCACTTTTTTTAACTTTAACTGAATTTTTTTGAGAACTAAAAGCTGGTGGGTGCCCAGGGATTTTATATCCAGATAAATTTTGTGGGGTTGCAGGGCACCGGATCCCTCATTGAAACCCCAAACGGCAAGAGAAAGTCAACCCATAATCTGAAAGTTTTTATTCAACTAATTTTACCTCTCGATACCAAGGAGGCGATGTATGAAAGTACCCAGTAACTACAGTTTGATTTGTTTAACACCTACTATTATTAAGTAATCTACCGGTTAATGTGGGTGTGGAGAAAGTGAAATGGACCGAAAGGAAAACAAATGAGGAAGTACTAGGGGTGGTGGGCGAGGAGAGAGTTTTGTTGAGAAAAATCCTATGGAGGCAGGAAAAATGGATGAAAGTCGTATAGATCGGCAGAGGGATGTTGAATGCTGTACGAGAGCTCGTAATAGAGGGGAGAATGTGAGGTGAACGAGGAAAGGGCAGGAACAGGATAGGGATGTTGGACGGGATGTAGGGAGGAAGGAAGTACACAAAGATGAAGGGAGACCTGAGGTAGAGTAGGATGCTGGATTGTATTTTGTTAGGTGTCACAAAATATTTATTTGTTAGTTACGTTTATCCAAAAACCTACCTTAACCGGTAGATTACCTTATAAAAAAATCTACCGGTTAAGGTAGATTTTGGATGGACACAACTACCAAATAATTATTTGTCTGTCTTAATTTATAATTTTTGAAGGCTTATTACGTGAAACGGTTAGAATGAAAAATACTTATTCACACAATTAATTTGGATTATCACTGGGAAAGGTATATAGAAATGGGCATACGCTCATTACATTTGTAGAAACTATTTGGGCTATATACACGGGTATGTGAATTTACGTGACTATTATCATCTAACACACACAAGTTTTCCTTTATTGAGCTTAGCTCCATCACTCAGTAAAGTGCCCAATATCTATTTGTCCCGTGTACGTAACCAAAAGAGAAAACTAATTGGTAATGATGTGTGTAGATTTCAAACTTTTTAGTAGCTTGAATAAGCATATAAATTTGCAGTGACGCAAGCAACCTTTCTTCAGCTGTTTTACGTATCACATTCAAAGCACTCCTCTTCAGTTTTTTCTTTGCTTACTCATATATAGTATCTATGACACGTGTAAGTGTTCGACACTAATCGTTTCATTTCTTCGTTATTTTTCGTGCTAGCCTTCTTCTTTCTCTCACTCACTTTGGAGTACAGCTCTGAAATAATGTATGCTCCTTCAATAAGCCTCTAATTACGTAAATATCCCATAGTACGGGTGGATCTCTCTTGTATACGTTTTAGGTGAATCCACTGTGACGTGGTTTCTCTATCATCCGTCGAAGGGAAGTTTCCAGCATTTTACACGCCACTGGGAATAAGCAATTGAGATGAATGCATACTTGCCCCGCCACGCCTCCTTGCAATTCTCGATGGACCCGGATTTCCGCGCAGCCCCCCCGAAGGTAATAGTTTCGTGTCTCCCATCGATTGGAGGCCACGTGCCACGATCGACTAGTTTTATAGCGTTCCGACCCAGAACGCGTTTCGGAAGTCGGTGGGATACGCGTGGATGATGGATGACTTCTTATGCCCTGCTGATCGCTGCGGCTCTCTCAACCCCTCTCCCAGCCAGCGCATTCTGTGCGTTTCGCCGGTATATAAGCCCAAAAGGATCGTCCAATCGGTCTCTCTCCACTCGCCTCTCCCATGGCCGGGGACACAAAAGGGAGGAGGAAAGTTGAAGGGGGGAGTAGTCGATGATTCTCTGCCATGACGCTCTTCGGTCACGCTCTTCCGTCTTCCTGGGATAGAGCAGACTTCCATCACCAAATGAGCTCAGCTTCCTAGAACTAACTGTGGGGAGAAAGAAAACTAACCTGGCCGCAACTAATTTCATACCCGTCCAGACGCCCGGGCACGGGATCTCAAAAATGATTTCCTATTTTCATTTGGAAACCCGTTGAATATTGGCGTGCGACACGCCATAGTGTCCTGCTATCCGCTGTGACAGGAAGGCGAGCCCGTGTGGTATCTGGTCTGCCCACGCCCGTGCGTGCTTTCCTTAGGCCTTTTCGCCGAGTGCGGTGATTTTTACGATGCTACTTAAAAGGCTGGGCTTTGGGAACCATCTCGAGAAGGACATTATGAGTGTTTGGTACTCATTTCCGTATGGCAGTACTCTTCTGGGATGGCAAGGATGACCTCTCCGAGTCTACGTGATGACGCTCCCTTTGGTGTTTTATGCGTGAAAGGCGGGCCAGTTGGGATGAGAGAAGTCTCTATGTTGGGAGCATGTTTTTGTTCGGTGGATTATTTGTATTTCGTGGCACCGTGGGTGGTGATAAAGTACTGCGCTGACCACATACTGGTCGCGGACAGTAGTCTTTCCCCTCTGGTTTAAGTTTTAAGAGAATTTGGAATTGGTAGATGAATTGCTATCGAAGAGCTCAGGTTGAAAATTTCTGAATAGCTTTACTGTACGTTTTAGTTTTTCGGTAACTTAAGAAAAACTAACTAGGAAAAGCGTGATAAGAGAAAGTGGAACGAAGGCTTAAAGTATCATTATTTTTTATTGCAGATGATTTCTTTGTGATGGCTCTACTTCCTATGTTCTAAGCTCCAAAACAAATCAATTCTCTAAAACCTACTTTACAATAAACCATTCTTGAACTTCACATACTTCTTGCATTCCTTCATTCCGTCCAACGTGGCTACTCTTCGCCAGTATTTTCTTCAACATTCCTTAATTACTCAACATGTGCCGAATCCATTTTCCTGCGTTATTTGAATTTGCCCCCAGAATATTTTCCACTACCCTGACATGCGTGGAACTTCGATTTGTTTTTCTCTCCGTTCAATTCTACTTTTTCATCCTCCTCACACCCAATTTCAGTAACACCTAAATAACTCTAATTCTCTTGCTTCCACGATTTCGAAGCGTACTGCACCACACTCCTCATTTAAGTGTTCACTTTTCTTTTCTTGAACGTTTAACTTTACGAAGGGGGGGGTTGATCACTGGGGCTTTTGTCGAAGATGTAAAGCTTAATTTATGCAATCCGATTAGTTGCTTCATCAATGATAGTAGAATAAAAGCAGCATCATCCAAGCGAAAACACTAAAGGCAGTAAAAAAGTATTCTATATTTTATTGTTATCTCTGAGATACGGTGAATATCCAACCGTTGTCAAGTCGGAGAAGTTTTAGACTAGAATGTAAAATACAATATTTTTCGTTGCCTGTGATCCTGCTTATGTCTTTTTCGTGTTATGTGGATGTGGAAGACAAAGAGACTTAAGTTGACAATCTTATAGTCTATTATTCGTGGCCAATAAGGAGCTCCTAATATTTTTAATCCAATGGCATAAATGTTTAAATTACAAATTTTGCAATTCGTCAAGGTTCTTACCGTTACAGGCATAAATTTAGCAAAGAAGCGAATGAAGCAGGCCTACAAAAATATAAGTGTGCCTCGAGAAGACTTAAATTCATAGAACAGTGGTCATCAGCTTGGCCCATCACCATATAAAGCTTTGTAAGTCACCTTGCACACATTTTTACGCGGATGGCATTTCTTCTCTAGTTTGGTCATAAGTATATCGGATGCTCCTTTCATCGACCGTTCTGGTTAATTTTAAAATTATTTCTCTACATGTAACGTGTCGCGAGAAAACGCAAGTATTCTGTACCGTTTTAAAAGACTGTCTCGCTTCCTGCTCTCTTCCTGAATCCAGGGCATCCCAACCCAATTCCACCTATATACCAGTTACGATTACCGTCTTTTCGTATTAAGTTTTCACAAATCTGGAGGATTTTCTCTAAATAATTTGGAATTGCTGAAATTTATGTTTTCTCTCATAAATCCCAAATACTTTGCAAGCGTATTCTAAATATTGCCTAAACTAAAACGAAGTAACTCCTATCTCTTGTTTTCTTATTACATTTTCCAACAACCCATCTTAGTGAAACCTAGTTTCTCTGGGTTCACCCGTATTTTCAAACAAATCATCTAATCTGTCCACCCCATGAAAGCTTTGATGCCAGTGTCACTCCGAAGCATTATTTGACCTGTCCTGCAATGCGTAATTCGGTTCGATTTATTTTATAATTTACGCCGTATTTATCTATTAATTTATTCCACAACCTTAGTGCTTCTATACATTTTCTGATATTTAATTCGAATCCTCATTTTATATACCACCCTGATGTTTGGTGTTCATTGCTAGAGAGTATCCCGCAATCTGCCGTTGCATTTATTACTCTGTAAATCACACTGTCTTCTGTGAATAATCTATGATTGTTGCTATCGTGGGAACTTACGACGTTTAATGTCTATCAATTCATTCAATGCAATCAATTTCCCCGGCCAATGCGTCGAGCAGAGAAGGCTGCTTTCGGTGGATTGCTTATCTCATCACATTCCACCACTTTTTTTCCGTTTAATTACCTCTCGGCTTTCTTTCAACTTTATCGCTCCTACTGTCCTTTCAGGGAGCTCGTCTTCCGTTCTCGGAATCGTCTCTTCAACGACGACGAGAGAGAGCCCTCTTATTACGACCACGGGCTGTTGCGTGTGGCGAGTTTCACAAATAGCCTCTCACGATGCATTCCTGTCGTTTATTTGGAGGGAGTGTGCCATCTCCCGATTGGGCCCATCGAAACGATCGTCTATCCCGAGGGATATGACGCGAGATAAAAGCCCTTATAAAAGTTTCTGTCCTAAGTAATCCCATGGGTAATTTATAGTTCCCGTTACGCACAGATCTTGGATGAGATTGCTACGACGGTCTTTCAGGAAGTTTGGTTTGCCCTGAAGGTTGAAGTGCAAGGATATATTTTTTTTTGTGTTAACATAAGTAATGTTCGCCGACTGTTCAATTATTCCGCGCAGACAATATTTTTACGCTGCTCAAAGTCAAAACCTAGTTGAATTTACCTTTTCTGAAAGTCTAGGTCAAATTTCGATGAAAAACTATATTTTACAAAGAATTTCCAAGGAAAAACACTCACGTAAACCAAACCATTATTTTGCAAATCATTCTTTTTCCGGGATAACCACTATCGATTTGAGATCCAGTAGTTGGTATGCTTTAAAAAATAATCCATTGGGGTATGTTTTATGCAAGAATTATTAATATTTGCTCCGTGTATGCTAGCAGAAAAGGTATACATCCTCGAGAATCAGAATTCATATATAGTTCGCTTTGGCAATGTTCCCATCGCGGATACAGTTTTTTATGGCTTATTTAAAAAAAATCATTAAAAATTGATTGATTTGCATTCTTCCTCATTTATGTTCTCATTCTAAATTTGATTGTTTGCACTTCTGAATCCCTTCCGTTTGTACGGGAAAAATTTGTTCACAACTCGAGATTTATGAAAATGCCTAAATTAACTAATGCATTTTATTTCATCGCAGATTATGCGGTTTTTAAGTAGATTAATCAATATAACAACTTATATTTTCCTTATGTGGCCGTAGAAGGTTATGTCATTTATGCTTCTTGCAAATAACAATCATTTCCAAGAAGATGCATTGCCATATTGGCATTGCAATTTTTCATACTCATCTATAATTAGATACGTTCCTCTGTTGCATTCAGTTTTTGCGCTTTGCTGGAGGAAATTACTATATTTCCTTCAATTCTAAAAGTGGATTTATTTTTGATTAGTGTGTTAATTGTGACCATCTAAAACCTTTCTTTAAATAGGTAGAATGTTGAATGAAATGTGTCGTACGTTCAGGATTCTGTCCAGAAAGATTGTCGAGTAAGCGGGTTAGAAGAAAGAAGGTATTATAGACATCATGAAGATAGGAAGAGGCATGAAGATATAAATAGTGTAGGAGAAATAAAGAGGAATTCAACTCGATAATGAGAATTATATAGTCCGTCCGTAGGTACCGTCAAAAAGTTACCTTTAAATAGGTAGAAAATCCTAACAAGAATATTAAATTTATCGTCGTAGTTAAACCTTCATACGTATGCAGTTATTTCCGATTAACCAATTAGAATAATATTGATGAATTATGCTGTCATAAGGAGAGGGTATATGGAAGGGAAGTTGGGTAAAGATGTTTAGAAAAAAACTTATTCAAACTTTGATATGTAGAATATTTGTATACGGCGGAGAAACATCGCCGATAAAGCATGGTGATTGGAGTGCATTAGGAGATTTCGAAATAGGAGTGTGGAGAAGGATGATTTATTTATTAGGTGATCTACCGGTTAAGGTAGGTTTTTGCATGGACACAACTATCAAATAAACATTTTGTAACTCCAAACAAAACCCAATCCAGCAACCTAATCTACATCAGGTCCCTCTTCATCTCTGTGTACTTCTTTCCTCCCTTCATCCCGTCCAACATCCCTAACCTCTTCCTGCCCTTTCCTCGTTTGCCCAACATTCTCCCCTCTATTACCTTCTTCAACATTCCACTACCGCTCAATACGCCTTTCATCCATTTTTCCTGCCTCCATAGGATTTCTCTCAACAAACCCCTCTCCTCACCCACCATCTCTAGTACTTCCTCATTTGTTTTCCTTTCGGTCCATTTCACCTTCTCCATTCTTCTCCACACCCACATTTCAAAAGCCTTCAATCTACGTCTATCCCCCTACTTCAGTGACCACGTATCCGCGCCGTACATAGCTACGCTCCATATCAGAGTTTTTACGAGTCTTGTCTTAACATCCCTACTCAACGTCCCCGTCATCAACTCCCTCCTCCTTGAGAAAGCCTCCTTGCCTAGCGCAATTCTTCTCCTTACGTCCCTACCACTTTGACCGTATTGGTCCAAAACACTTCCGAGATATGTAAACTGCTCTACCTGCTCTATTCTTTCCCCGCCTATTTTAATATTTAGCTTAGCCTTTTTCTTTCTAGAAAATCGCATAACCTTTGTTTTATTAATATTCATTCTCATCCCATATTTATCGCACTGAACATCCAATTCACTCAGCAATGCTTGCAACCCCTTGGCTGACTGCGCAACTAATGCTTGTTCATCAGCAAACCTAACGGATTTTACGAATTCCCCTCCTACTTTCATTCCTACCTCCAGTTCTTCCCATGCCTCTTCAATCATTTCCTCCACATATACGTTGAACAGCACCGGGAAAATCGCATAACCTTTGTTTCATTGATATTGATTCTCATCCCATATCTATCGCGCTGAATTTCCAATTCAATCAACAATGCTTGTACCCTCTTGGATGACTGGCAAACTAAAGCTTGATTGTCAGCTAAATGAACTGATTTTACGAATTCCATTCTGACTTTAATTCTCTAGTTGATTTTTCATTGACATTTCAGACTCAAGGATTTAAAACATGGATATAATCGATATTAACCCTCCAAGTTCCCTACCCACGTTAGTGTTTTGTTGTGGGATGTTAAATTTTGCAAAAATAATGCTCGCACGTAATATATTAGGAATTTTTTCATTGATGACGCCAGAAGAACATTATTTTTTCGACTTTGAGTGTATATCCCCGTCGTAGTATTAAACGTTAAAAGTGTAACAACTGTTGATGTCGTTCAGGTTTTTTTTCCCTCGCCATTTGTTGCTGGCTGCATTATGTGGTCCGAGATCTCATAATCAATATCTTCGAGATTTTTAAAATTTGAAATGTTCATCTTTTTACCATGGGTTTATCCGGGTGCTGGGCACACTGTGAGTTCAGCTGGTCGGCACCGCTTAATGTTAAATGTTACTTCTCCGACGTATATCCTTGCATGAATTAAGGAAAAATTATATTCTCTTGTTATCGCACACTAATTAATATGAAGTGTTAGCTTTGATGGTCGCGAATTTCATCCAATTTGACTAAATTACCGGGTATCTCAAAGAGGAGAACGTTCAGGACTGCTTATAGAACGAATGGAACTTGGCTACTTGCCTAATAGAGTAGTGACCGTTCCTTAATGGGACCATCTCTCACATATTAAGTTGACGTGTGGAAATAACTAATGTTGACATTTATCATTCTCTCTTGTTTAAACTTCTCAGTCACACAATTCTTGTTTTTTTTTTTCGCCCCGTCATTGATAAGCCCAGTCCCTTCGCCAGCTGCTCTTTGTCTCCACGTTTTGCGCAATTCGGGCGACCCTAATGAATTTCAAGGTCGCGCGACAAGTGGCCCTCGCTGAACGTATTTGATTAGGCGGTGGATAGCTCTAATAGGCGGAATACTCTCTCCTACTCCCCGCCGTAGTGCTCTTTCCGTCAGTAATGTGGCGTATTCATCCATTACCAACCAACGCGAAATCAAGTTATGCATGTTTCGTCGACCATGCAGAATCACTTTTTTCACGACCCGATCACCTTAGGACTCAAAAATAGGCTCACTCTAGTCAAAAATTTAACATTTTATTGAGGGAAAACTTTCTTTTCCATCGCCATCGTCTTTTAATCGTGTGCGCAATCCATCATCCGATTAAATCCGAACATTTAACTCCAATTTGGAATGCAATATGACTACTTGTGCACGAATGTCGAGGGTGACAAAAGGATAGAAATGTATTTCAACATAAAGTGACCTTTAAAATTTAGAACTCATTTATTAGTTAGAATATATAATTATTAGTTAGGATACCAATTCTTGCATCTAGGACTTTCATCACATCTACAATGCACCCCGCAAGCCGCCACAAGAGCGTTCCCCGGAGGGTTTTAGGGTACATATTAGCAATCCGAAACTGGTTGCGAATATATCTATCAGATCTATCCTTATATTTTTATATTTGCAAAGTTCTTTTTTTATTTTTAAGTGGATTTAAACCATCCAATTTTTGATATTTCTTGTTTACATTACCTTTAGGTAAAAACACGAAATATCTACGGCACTCCTTCAGGTGTCAGTTTTTCAACCATATGTTCCTTTGTGATTTTACTCACTGTGTAACAGAGCTATACGTACGCCGCGAAGTATTTAAGTTCGGATCGTCGTGTGATATTGATTTTGTTAAAAATACGAAGCTGATATTGTCATCGTCGTAACTTAATTGGGGAAATATTTTTCCGTCATCACGGCAGAGGTTGACAGGTGACCAGTGCAACAGAAAAATATATTGTTAGGAAAAATTTACAGAACCAAGGTTACTTCACACAACTAAGGTTTAACACATTAGCACAATCGTCAGGTGAGGCAAGAGAAACAGGCTCTCTCTTTTGTGCCCAAGAAGGGGGTGAGGAAAAAGAGGAGGGAAATAGGGGAGGAAACTAAGGAGAGAGGATGGACTCTCCTTGGTGACTGCTTCTAGGATGAGGCAATAGGTGGGATACAGACAGATACTCTTTGAAAACGGTCTCTTCTGGGTCACCAATTCTTTTTAAAATGTTTTGTGACTCTAGGGCGTTGAGCTCAGGGTTGTGATTATGCAAGAGTTTCCCAAAAACAAATTATCATGAAGCAACCAAAAGTTTCAAAGAAGCGAGTTTTATTCATACGTGACATTGAAAAGTTAGTGGTTTCTTAGTCCTTCTTTGAGACTGATACTGACCGAGTGTAAGAATTTAGCCACCAACGAAAACACAATTTTATACGGGTTAAACTAACATGTTGGAATATATATTTTAAAAAAATCTAAATTATTTAAAACGTAGGTGTCATGATAACATTTTTGATGGTATGGGCATATAAACCTACAATATCCTTCTTACAAATAGAGCAATTTAAATAAATTCGATTGAATTCCGACTAGCATTCTTTTCCATTCAAATTACCCAAAAATGAGGGCATGCCTCGTAACAGTGCTGGAACTCCGATACTGCAATACCCTTCAGCTGGTCGGTTACAGCCGTTTGAATGTTTTTGACTGTCCTAAAATGAGTTTCTTTGAGGTGATTTTTCAACTTTGTGAAAGGAAAAAAGTCACAAGGACTCAATTCAGGCAAATAAGGAGGCTGAGGAGCCACAGTTTTTACTGGCCAAAAACTACTGGTCCTTTTCGTTGGTCAAAATCTGATGAAAGGTGGTGTCAGTCAAATTCAAGTCTTATCCAATCATTTTGACTGTCAACCGACGATGTGAACGCACAAGATGCCAGATTCTGTGGACATTTTCATCAATTCTTGAAGATGAAGGCCCTCCGCTTTTTGGTTCATCTTCAATCGACTCTTTTCCTTCTGAAAATGCCTTAAACCCCCGAAAAACCTGTGCTCTTGACAAACATCATCTCCGTATGCCTGCTGAAGTTTAGGAAGAGTCTCCGTGGCAAGGTGTCCAAGTCTGAAGCAGCAAAACTGATAGCACATCGTAATTGATGTCAATCATTTTTAGAACACAATAGAAACAACTGGTCACAAAAAAAATTGCCACGTTGCCAGTCCCATACTTAATTTACCGACCTCATATATATAACGTAAATGTATGTATGCATATACATACATGCATCTTTCCATGTGAGTGTGTATGTGTGTGTATATATATATATATATATATATATATATATATATATATATATATATATATATATATATATATATATATATATATATATATATATATATAGATGCTTTCTTCGAAGTAACACGGAAGTGTTAAATAAAAAACTTAGACAGTAACACACAGCACGAGAACACATAAAAAGAACTGTTATTGTGAGTGTGTGAATGACAGATAGAATTTTACTCGTAGAGATTAAAGCAGAGCCGACGAACTTGGTCATTATTCAGGTATACATGCCACCGAGCAACCACAAGGAGGAAGAAGTCGATAGGATGTATGATGAGTTAGAGGATATCATCGCGAGTGTTCCTGCAGGGAAACATTTGATAGTGATGGGGGATTGGAATGCGACGGTAGGCGAAGGAAGAGATGGCGGTGAGGTGGGGGACTATGGGTTAGGCACGAGGAATGAACGCGGGGAGAAAGCAATTGAATTCTGCAGGAGACAGGGGTTAGTCATCACTAACACATGGTTTAGACACCACAAGAGGCGTAGGTATACATGGAAAATGCCAGGTGACTCAGAAAGGTATCAGTTAGATTATATTATGGTTAGGCACAGGTTTAGGAACAGTGTGATAAATTCGCACAGTTTCCCAGGAGCGGATGCGGACTCTGACCACAATTTAGTTGTTATGAAATGTAATGTTCGTTTCAAGAAGATAAGGCAAGGGCGGCGGGTTAAAAAATGGAATTTAGAAGCAGTAAATGAATTAACGAGGAAGGAGTATCAGGAGGCTGTAGAGAAAATGATAGATGACGGTAAAGAACTGAGTGCTATCGAAGAAAAATGGGAATGTATCAAGAAAGTGATATTGGAAGTCGCTAAAGACACTATAGGAACCGTTAACGGGAAAAGGATAAGGAAACCATGGGTAACGGATGAGATGATTGCAAAGATGGATGAGAGAAGAAGATGGAAAAATGTAAACACAGAGTTAGGCAAAATGAAGTACAAAGAGTTAAACAATAAATTGAGAAGGGCCACAAATAAAGCAAAAGAAGAATGGTGGAAAACGCAATGCGAGGATATGGAAAGTTTACAGAAGAAGGGTGAAATTGGTGCTCTATACAGCAAGGTTAAGTTATTATCGGGAAGTAAGAAGGCAAGATCTGTGCTAACAGTTAAAGATAAATGGGGTAAGATAATAGTTGAACCAGGAAAAATCCAAGAGAGATGGAAGGAATATATAGAAACACTGTATGGTAAAGAACTTAGGCCGACAAGGTTAGACATAGAAAAGGAACATGACGTAGAAGAAGATAGCTTAGGTCCAGGCATACTCGACGATAAAATAGAAAGGGCATTAAAGGAGATGAAAGCAAATAAGGTTGTGGGGGTGGACAATATTCCTGTTGAAATGTTGAAATTGTTAGGGAAAGGTGGGAAGAAAGCCATATATGGACTGATTCGTAGTATCTATGAGGAAGGAATCTGGCCGGAAGATTTTGTGAGATCGGTGTTAGTTCCTATTCCAAAAAAGGCAAAGGCTTCGTCATGTAAGGATTACAGAACAATAAGTTTGATATCCCACGCAGCTAAAGTTATTCTCAGGATCATCAACAAAAGGATAGAGAGTAAGGCAAATGATTACTTAGGGGATGATCAGTTTGGGTTCAGGAAAGGAAGAGGTATGCGTGATGCCATTGCAGTAATGAGAGCACTAGTCGAGAGGAATATAGAATACAATCAGGACGTTTTTGCCTGTTTTGTAGATTTCGAAAAAGCGTTTGATAGAGTGTATTGGGAAAAATTAATGCGTGTATTGCAGAGAATAGGAATGGATTGGAGGGACAGGATACTGATCGGCAACCTGTACATGTCTCAGACTGCTCAGGTGCGAGTTAGGAACGGAGAGTCCGGATGGGCAGTGTTAGGAAGAGGTGTTAGGCAGGGTTGTCCATTGTCACCCGTTCTGCTCAACGTATATGTGGAGGATATGATTAAAGAGGCATGGACTGAACTGGAGGTAGGAATGAAAGTCGGAGGGGAATTCGTAAAATCGGTTAGGTTTGCTGATGACCAAGCATTAGTTGCTCAGTCAGCCAAGGGGTTGCAAGCATTGTTGAGTGAATTGGAGGTTCAGTGCGATAAATATGGGATGAGAATCAATATTAGTAAAACAAAGGTTATGCGATTTTCCAGAAAGAAAAAAGCAAAGCTAAATATTAAAATAGGCGGGGAAAAAATAGAGCAGGTAGAACAGTTTACATATCTCGGAAGTGTTTTGGACCAATACGGTCAAAATGGTAGGGACGTAAGGAGAAGAATTGCGATAGGCAAGGAGGCTTTATCAAGGATGAGGGAGTGAATGACGTGGACGTTGAGTAGAAATGTTAAGACAAGACTTGTAAAAAGTCTGTTATGGAGCGTAGCTATATACGGCGCGGAAACGTGGTCACTGAAGCAGGATGATAGGCGTAGATTGGTGGGGATCGGAGGAGATCGATCTAACTGCGCGCACTGCGCGTATCAGTAAACCATTATGCACGCATATTGATGCCTTACCACTATTTTTCCTCGATCTTTAACTACCCACTAGTCACTAATGAAATCTGCTGTTATTCTGGTGTACCTCAGTTTCTTACGAGTAATTTTCCGTTACACCTAATTCCCCAATTGTTGACGAGACTGCGTCTGCAATAGCAAAAATCTATTTTACAGTCGAACAGGGATTAATTTAACAACTTTAGCTTTGCGCATATAAAAAATTAATGCATTAATTAATGGTCCTTACGAGGTGGAGCTAAGAAAAGAATATGTATATTTGACGAAATGGAGGAAAGAGGAAGGTATTTAGATCTACGTGTCCTATCACACTATATATGTTTTAGAGTATTTATTTTGTGTCCTAATCGATGGTGTTTATAAATGTAGTATTTTCTTTAGGTATTCGCTCCTTCAAAAGTTAACTTGACCTAATTTTTTCAAAGACAAGTTTTCGCGCTTAAAACAGACGTAGTCAATACGGCACTGAAATAAAGAAGAAATGTATTCATAAGGTTTCATGAAAAGCTGGATACCAACAGTTATGCAAAAGATGGCCGAAATTTATAATTTTTTACAATTTAACATACAATTGTAGATTTCCTAATGCATGCTAAATTCCGAATTTAGCGTATTACAAATCGTGCAAAACTCATGGCTATCAGCATGATGGGAAGTACAGGCTATAGAATCCAAATCAAGGTTGAATTCATTTTCCATTCTCTGACTAAAATGGCCCCATACACTATGCGTGCAGTATTCTCAATGTGAAAAATGTTTAGCTTGAGTGTCGCACGATGGTTCTAATAATTGTCTTTACCTTAATAATTATATTAATAATAGTCTTTCCCTTTGAGGGCGCTCTCTAAGAGTTCATCTGAGATGACGATCATGGTCCTGGCGGTGACTGGAATCGACCAAACCCCTTCTTGATATTCAGTCGTCCCTTTCTTTGTTTTTTTCCCCTCGTTCGATCCCACCCCACGAACTTAGCCCTGCACCTGAGGATACCGGAAGCGAATGTGACATCCAAAATCTGTGCGACACGCGAGCTGGACCTCTCCGATAGTCGTCGTAAATTTCACTCCCAACCCTCGCCGTCCCGTTCACCCCATAAATCAACGAATCGCAGGCCCCTCTCTCTCTCTCTATCCATCGTTCGCTCTGTTCTGCGGTCGGAAAACGTGACTTGACCAATCATTACCGATTTCGGAGGCTCCATAAAAAGCTTGTTTTTTTTACTGCACTCCAGCTGCCTATAAGCAGGCCGCCTACCTCCTTTTCATTCGGCCCGGCCGACCTTATGTTTTAAGTAGTAACGATCATCCGCAATTTTCTTTTGGTGAACGGGAGAAGAGACGCATACGTGCCCAAGCAGGAGAAATATTTATCTTTCCCATTCTCTCTGTGTTTAATCGGGTGAAGCTTTTATAAACGATCTGGACCCGCCTACTAAAATTTCAAGATCGATTATAGGTGATTTTTTTTAGAATTTAATGTACCTAGATATTAATCGAGAATAAATATACTATTTTAATTCTATAGGTTTATTTTTCTGCTTCGTTTGCCAAAATGAACTGGCGTACTTTGCGAAGGACCAAACTTTTGGTAATTAATGTAAAAAAAAGTGTTATTTCATTACAACAGTTTGTTTTCTTTAATTATTTTTCTTATAAAGGAGTGAGGTGTCAGATTTAAAGTGCAGCTGATGGGTGTGAATAGTTTTTCATTCTCTAACATCATGGAATTTTTTCCTATGCCACATGGCTTGTTCATATGTTTAAGATTTATTATGAAATCTAAAGGAACTATTCAAGGAGACATGTGATCTTTTAAGTGCACACCTAAGAAACAATGTTTCTTTTCCTTAAATGTTTAACTCAACCAATTCCAACTAAAACCCAAAGGGTGATTTTTGTTTATTAATATGCATATAATTTCATTCACATTGAGGAAATGTCATCAATAAAACGATAATTAAATTCCAGAACCCCTATAATTGAATAAAATTAGTAGAATGAGCTCGGCGATTCAGGCGATCTGGGATATTTCATTTGGCGAAAGCTTGGTCCGAAATGGTTTTACTTCGCAGCCTTTTGAAATTCGTTACTAATAAAAACTGCACTTAAATAGCAATACCGATCATTTGGATTAAAACTATAAAGGGATTTTGCGGTATTGCGGAAATAAATACAAGCTTCCTAATCGGTCTTATCCGATGAAAAACTGGGAAAATAGCGTGGTAAGGACGGATATTCCTTTTGTTACGATCATTCAAAGATCTAATTAAATTTGACATTTTGTGATTCATTATACTTCAGTGATTTATGTCACATCGCTCACGTAACATTTTTTCGCTTCTTCCACTATTTGGGAAGAGGTATGTGTAATTTAAAAATATGAAATTCATTTACTTGAATAAAGAGCTACCCACTATAAGAGATATTCACTAAAGTTAACGAGCGATTCAATCAACATTTGTTACATATTCACTATGTATATATTATCAAGATTACTCCTTACAATATATGTAAGTCTCATATTCTTGTAAATGACGAAGTAAAATTATATGTACGAGAACTGAAAGATCTTTTTGGGTATAATTAAAGAAAATGAATTTGGTTGAGACACTGTAAGATTGATATCATCGGAGAGACTTAAAGAAATGGTGAATTAGTCTCACTTCGCCTCTTTGTGTGTGTGTGTGGTATCAAAACGTGGCCTTCAAGTGCTTTTGATCAACCTTGATGTTGCTTTGTTTTCCTTTATACTTTCATCCCCATCCCCCCACGTTCGTTCGCTTTCCCGCTATCTCTTCCTCTTTATCTTATTCTGGTAAGTTACGTCCTCAGCTGACTTCTCCTTCCTCCTCGGTTCATCTCCTTTCTATTCACATGCAATCCCAAAACGTGCGACAGATAAGCCCCAGCTGTGGAGGGGCTGCTGCTTGAAATGCAAAATGTGTCGCTCGAAAAGTTTTCATATTCGAAGGCTCCGTGAACCAAGTTTCGTTATCCCCACGTTGCCGAATTTCCTCCATTTGTAATGGCTCTATTGTTCGGATTTGTCGCCGTTCTCCGAGCCCTATGTTTTGTGCTCATACCAATCAAAACTCAGTCCGTGTTTTGAATAGAAGATACGTGAAGCGGGTTTCTGTTTGGACTTAACCTTCACCGAGGGGGCGTGGTTGATTTGACATTTGCTTCGACACACGGTGCCGTGATTATGAATCATGTTGCGAAAAATGGCGATCCCACGGAACTATAATTCTGGGGAAAACTACGGTAATATGCAATCAAGCTAATACAATTAAAGAAGGATGACGAACAGGAATCCATTTTTGGATTTACTATTTTTTTAACGCCAATAAACGAATAAAAAGAGACGTTTCAGGTGTGACATGGTGGAATATCATGATTAATTAAAATTAGCAATTTTCCACAAATATTCCACTAAACGAATTGAAAAGGACTAATCGAATTTGCTTGCACATGTGCGTTAGTTATACTCGCAATGCTGCATTCATTTATCGTGAGAAAAATGATGAGAAACTGGATATGGGTTAAATTTAGGACTTGTGATGATTCTTAAGACATTTCTCGTAACAAATATATGCATGCTAGTATTTACAGAAACCTAATAAGCCCCTCATCAAGGATTCCTTCACAGGATTTGGTGTGTGTACTTTCATTATTTCTTCAAAAATATTTTTTTTTTCAATTTTAACGTTCCTCCTAATTTTTTCTTTGGGCCTCCATGATATAGGTGAAAAATTACACCAATTTGCTAATACTTTTAAGGACGTTGAAGCAAGAGTTTAGTGGCTGCCTCAATTATTGGCAAAGAAATCTAAACGTTACCATTTCAGTTTACTTTTTCTTCTTCTTATTAATTTGCCCTTCAACTTGATCTACAACTTTCACTTCGAAATTTCGACACAAACAACAGCTGGCTATAATTGCAGTCAAGCTGAATGACTAATGCGCGATTGCCCAACTTGGGATTAATCTCTTTGGTATTATTAAAGACAAGTGGTAATTGAAAAATATTTTATGTGTATTCTTCTTCTTGGAATGGATTTTCTTGATTTTAATTTCAAAAGGGTATTTTATGTTGCAGACACCAGTTTCTTTCCCTCCTCTTTATCGTGTATTGGATTAATGGGGGTGCTGGTGTGCTAGAAGCCCGAGAAATCTACGTAATTCCCTGCGAAATACCCCGATGACACATAGTGTCAGGAAATTCAATATTTTAAATAAACATGACGTGCTAGTGAAAGGAAACATGGATGACTACTCTAGATCTTTCGATTTCATACTCTACTTTCGAATTAGTTGTATTCGCAAATTTTGAGAGTGAAGAACGGACCTTCAAATCTATCAAAAATGCAATATATTTATTTCACTTTATTCAAGTGTTCTAATCTTCCGAGATTGCATGAACCCCAAAAATGTCTTCATTGTTATTAGACTTCCTTGTCGAGAGACCGGTGGGTACCTTTGTGTCTTCGCTCTTTTTTTGTTTTTTTTTCTTTACGGAAAAGGGAGTAATCTCCTAATCACGTTAGGTGACACTGTATCTCTATCTTTGTACATTTGGTCACAGATACCTAATTATTCAGTCAGCTTCCTCTCTGCGAGATAACTAGGCATTCCTGCTGACCACAATTACATTAACTGGTTGGTACTTCCATTTTAATGTTTACGTCTCTTCAAGGATGTTATAACATACATTAAAGGAGGTAGGCAGGGACTATTCTGTAAACAGACGGCGACACGGACGAGTCAAACTTGAATGCGAGTATAGAGTGCGGGAGTTCTCTCCCGCACTGTTGCCAAACAGTGTGTCGCGTCCTTTTTTCCTCTCAGGGGTTGCTTGTGTTCTTCGCTTTCGCATGGGGAGAGATGGGAAGAGCGGAAAAGATAAAATATGCTCATCCAGGAAGAAAAGTACTCCTTGGAAGTGGGAATGCACGTGTTTTATGCATATATGTGCGCTGGTAAATGTGAGGAATACCCTTTAAAATTAAAGGCATCTGATCTATCCTCCGTAGCTCTACCGAGTCTCGAGTAAGTTAAGTATCCTTTCAATCCGTACATCGTTGCGTAAGTAATCGTCTCTCTCGCCGCCATCGCAGCGATCGTCGTGGATATTGGAAGGACGAGGAGAAAAAAGAAAAATCCTACACGGAATGGATAGCGAGCTTCTCGTACACCCGCACGTCAGTGTTCATGCGGACAGGGAAGTAAGGGGGGCATCTCCGCATTCAAGTCGGGCTCTCGTAAAGGACCGTCATTGAGGATGACCCGCGGGCTGCGGGGAGGGAGGAATGGTCGAGTAAGGAAAGAGTCAACGTCCGCTTGCATTTTCAAAACACGAAGTTGGAGGAAACCGCTGGTGAGGGAATCGATGAGCTGCTCGCAGGCAGGGAGACCGTTTGGTATTCCCCACCCGCACTTCCTTTTCTGTCCGTGGCATTTGCATCTCTTTGTCATACAGCACCAATTGAGTCTGAGCATACCTTATCGTCGTGAGTAGGTCTTAAGAGGCCACATTTTGAGATCTTAAAGGATTATTTATCCGGGGAAGGACCTCAAAATTCATATCTTAAAGCAAACAGAATGAGTTATTTGCATGGAATATGTAAGGACGGCTATGAAGCTAGGACGCCTAGGAACATTCTCTAAGTTTATTTGACGTCTCTGCTTTTTTTTTTAATCTGTTTCTTTCCGAAACCTACAGCATTACTGTTCCCTGTAACCGTACTACATCCATGCAATGTGACAAAGGTGCGGTCTTTCCACGATGAATTGGAAAAGTAACCTATTTCATTGACAATAATAGTGTTTTTCGTCCCATTTATGTCCGTATCCGTCTTTCGCGAGGTTTTATGGCCACCCTAACTCCCTCCTCATGCACCCACAAAATGCCATCACTTTTCCGAGCTCTTGCTTTATTCTGAATGCAATAAAGTTTACGTATGGGTAGTCTTCAGTAGCTTTTATTCTTAATATTTTTGTAATGGATAAGAATATATTGGGGTGTGCCGGCTTGATGGATATAGCGTTCGGATACGGAAAGGACACTCCTGGTTCGATTCCCGTTCCTCCTGTTCGACACCCCCAGATTCACTTAAGCTCTAGAAGACCCCTAAAGTACATTGTTTTCAGATAAAGTGGTAGGGACGTAAGGATAAGAATTGCGCTAGGCAAGGAGGCTTTCTCAAGGAGGAGGGAGTTGATGACGGGGACGTTGAGTAGGAATATTAAGACAAGACTCGTAAAAACTCTGATATGGAACGCAGTGTATGGTCACTGAAGCAGGAGGATAGACATAGATTGGAGGCTTTTGAATTGTGGGTGTGGAGAAGGATGGAGAAGGTGAAATGGACCGAAAGGAAAACAAATGAGGAAGTACTGGTGGTGGAACAAATGGTGAGCGAGGAGAGGGGTATGTTGGGAGAAATCCTAAGGAGCCAGGAAAAATGGATGAAAGTCATATTGATTGGCAGTGGGATGTTGAAGACTGTAATAGAGGGGAGAATGTCAGGCAAACAGGACAGGGCAGGAAAATGATAGGGATGTTGGACAGGACGAAGGGAGGAAGGAAGTATACAGAGATGAAGAGGGATTTGATGTAGAGGGGGTTGCTGGATTGTGTTTTGTATTTGGCGTCACAAAATATTTATTTGGTATTTGTGTCCATCCAAAACCTATCTAACCGGTAGATTACTTAATAATATGCAGTTACTTTGCAAAGCCGCCAGATTGTCAAGCGCTCAAGTACTTTAAAAAAGGCATTAGTTTTTTCCCTAAATGAGTTAACTGCATTGCCTAACCTGTAAGTGGTACGCTAAGGATGGTCCGTATCAACTACGTGTATTTTTACCATGCATTCCGAGAACTACCCCTTGCTTGCCATAAATCATTTCCTTCTTCAGTCCTACGTTAATTCTTTCCGCCATCATCAATGGTAACGTATCAATAAAAAATTACTGGTGGTGGAACAAAGGGTGGGTGAGGAGTGGGGTTTGTTGGTAAATATCCTATGGAGGCAGGAAAAATGGATGAAGGGCGTATTGAGCGGCAGTGGAATGTTGAAGAAGGTAATAGAGGGGAGAATGTTGGGCAAGCGAGGAAAGGGCAGGAACAGGATAGGGATGTTGGACGGGATGAAGGGAGGAAAGAAGTACACCGAGATGAAGAGGGACCTGATGTAGAGTAGGTTGCTGGATTGGGTTTTGTTTGGAGTTACAAAATGTTTATTTGATAGTTGTGTCCATCCAAAAACCTACCTTAACCGGTAGATTACCTAATAATAATAATAATATGCCGGTGAGACTAACGAGAGGTAAATATGAACTGAGAGTGCTGCAGGGGAGGGCGACGATTAAGAGAAAACATCGAGGAAACCATGACAGACACGAGAGCGAGGAAAGATACGTGAACAAAGGGATAATCAAGCGAAAAAGCTGTGACAAATATTCCCTGCAATCACAACTATTTCTGATGATAATTACTCAAATGGTCCAGGGAAGCAAGTATTAAAAAAATGTTAAGAAATGAGAAAAGCAATTGGGTTTTTGACAATGCGAATAAGAACGGGTGTTCGATAGGAACCACTAATAAAACGTTGTGTACATCTTTTCAGTCTCCTATGTTCCCATAATTGCCATACGAATCTTGCAAACACCAGCCAATTAACCGTTGGGGGCTACTATATTTTTCCGATTTCAATTCTCCACGTGCGTGGCCTGATGGAGACTGGCTAAAAAAAGAGCCGCCCTCTCCGTAATCATTTATCAAGATCCAAGATTGTGACTCATAAATTTACTAATTTCAAGCGCCACTTCGGGAGATATAAATTCATTTGTATAGTTAGGCAATGATTCTATGATAAGCTCTCGTGATATTGGTTTCCACTCGGGGGACAAGAATGAGTTAACCGTTCTTTCTGTCACGCCATTTCCTCCAGCATTATTTTTTTTCCGTTCCTGTTCATTTTCGTTTTCTAATAATTCTACCGTACTAAATAAGTTTCTTGTGCAAATACATTTTCCAGTGAAATAATGCCGAAAGAAGTTACTTTTTCCTTCTTTAGCTTCTCTCCGGTGCCTTTACTTATTCCTTCCCCCCTTTTCCTTACCCTCATTGGATCAAGAAGTAATAATTTTGGTTTATTATTAGTCATCTAAAATTCTTAATAGCCACCAGAAACTAATTCTAGGATTTAGCTACCTTATATACAAGGGTGGTCTGAAAAGTTTCCGACCTAACAAAGATACGAAACATTTTTTCTGAAATGTTCTAGGTCGGAAATGTATGATTTAAAAAAAAAATTATTCATTCAAATGAACTATATATTACTTTCTATTACTATTATCTATTATTTATTGTCATTTATTGAACCTTATATAAGTATTATTACTATTACTTGTATAATATAACATTACTACCGGTAAAAGATAAGAGCCAGGAGAGTGTTTAGACTATCACTTAATTTGGATAATAGTCTGATAGTAAAAAAAACAATTTTCGCAGTAATCCAGTCGAAGGTTGGTTTGGTAGGTGATGGTACGAGAACTCGTAGTTCACCCAGTACCAAGCCCCTATACGGCGTATGAAATTCATACACCAGGTTAGGTGGGCCAGCACCTTTCCCTGTACCGGTTATGGTTTCCCAGGATAATCTGGTACCCGAAAAATCACACAGCGTCGGTGAAGCTGAGGGGGCCCAGAGGAATTTGCACGGGAATCGAACCCGGGTCCTCCGGTCAATAGCCCAACGATCTATTCCTGAATTACCGCGAACCAAATATTTTTATAGCTAAGTAATTTTTTGTGATGTGCCTAAGTGTTAATATCAACAAACATCCATATTTAACGTTTTAAAAAGTTCATTTAGCTGGTTAAACATCCCAACTTGCAGGCTTCTATGCCACCAGGAAATCCTAGAGGAGAGGTTTTTGACGCATGACCTAGGCGTGTGGGTCACATACATGTACTTTACTATATTTTTCAGGACGAATGACTAGGCTTTTTCCATTTATTTACTCATCCCACACTCCTATACTTCTCCGTTAGCGCATATTTAGTGCGAGGATATTTAGTTTTATTGGTTGACCATATTTCTGATATTAGTTATCATCTCTTGTCGGAAACCACAGTTGTATCGCGTGCTGTTGATAACTTATGGCCATTCACTCCTTCGTAAGCGTGCCTCATTCCTTGGTTCTCAAAATACCTATCAATCGTGATAATACAATGTTGAGGATTTATCAGCTGACAATTCTTGGAAACGCGTGAATAAGGATATGGTGGTCTTTGGAAATGGATTACAACCAGATTAAATGGTAAATGTCAAACTACAAATCACACATACACAATTCAATCAGATGGAAAGTAGGTCAACCATGTTGTTTAACTGATTGATTATGAAGTAGATCATAAATTGTGGAAAAAATATCGTATGCGAATGAAACGATTTTCTTGTAAATTTCTCCCCAAGGAAAATTCGTCCATGGAATAACATTGATTTGTAATTTTTAGGAATGAATTCGTTATGTGAGGGACAAGTTTCGCCCTTTCCCTCGGTGCAGTTGCAATTTTGGGGAAAAACAAATGCTGCAAAACCATTCAGGCAGTGCAACAGGGTTTAAGACCTTCCCAAATATCTGGCTATAATATATGGTATTATGATTGGTATTCCGCCGTTTAAAGTAGGTTTTGGATGGACACATATAATACGACGGTACCACAAAACAGTTAATAGCCTCTCCTAACAAATCACAACCTGATGTCTAGCAATGAAATAGGCTCCTCTTTAATTCCGCATATTTCCTTCCTCCCTTCATTCCATCTAACCTCGTATATCGTATTCCTACCTCTACTTCGCTCAACTAACTTTTGTCCGTTATCACAGTCTTAAACATCGCCAATCCAAACAATCTGCATGCGCCTGTCCTGTCCATCTTTTTTAATGCTGCCAACAAACCCCTTTACTCTTACCGTCATGCCTAGAACCTTCCGACTTTAGCCTGTAGAACCGCCTTTACCCCCACCATGCCTAGATCTTCCTCATTTTGACCTTTCACCTCGCACCGTTTTTTCCAGTTCTCCCTTTCCCACCTTCTCCACACGCACATTTCAAAAGACTCTAATCTACTCATATCATCTTGCTTCACCGACCATGTTTCCGCGCCGTAGATAACCGTGCTTCATGTAAAAGTTTAAAAGAGTGTTTTCTCAACATCCTTACTCAAAGCCGCTGTTATCAGTTCCCTTCTCCTTTTGAGAGCTTCTTTGGCCAATGCAATTCTTCTTCCCATGTCCCTACCGCTTTGACCATTTTGGTCATGCGTGTACAGTTTGAGGATGAGTCTACTCGCCATATGGAAGAAAATGGCGCATCTTTACACGGAAATGTTTCCTATTTACTAGTACTTTTCAGGAAAGTAATTTTTGGTCATCCACGTGTGTTATTTTCTTAAAAATAAATTGATAGGAAAAATTTGATTCATCACATCTACCCGATAATTTGGATCAGTACACCTTTTTTTCTGTTCACTTCCATTTGAAGACATTTTATGTCCATTCCGCGTCATAAGAATGGCTATTGACTTCTCTTAGTTTCAATTAGGTTAGTTTAGAATAGTTTTTTTTAAATGAGAATATATTGGTAGACGATGAAAATGGACAGGCGAATATCATTAAAAAGAGATCAAACTAATCTCGAACGAGTCGGCCGTAAGAAATGGCTGATCTGATCAGTCAACCATTATTGCACTCGAAATGGAAGCTTTTGGTCAGTTTGCTGAATGACTGACTCCCTCCGTCGGCTTCCCCGTAGAAAAATAACCTAGCGCCCCCGAACCTGAATAATTTACGTCAAGTTTTACGGCTCTCTCTTCAACTCGAAGCTAGTTTACGATGGAAGCTTATCTGCCAACGTCTAGTCGCTCAGCTTCGCGAATACAGGTCCAAAGCCCCACCCAGACCGACTCCCCTTAGACCTTGTCTCTCTCTCTCTCTCTCCCCGTCCCCCCCGCTTTTATGCATCACGTCTCCCCCGCCCCCCTCGTCCCTTCCCCAGCGGAGATTACTCTCCTCGATCCCCTTCTCACATCCTCCGCGGTCTCTCCCGTCCCCTTCCCCTCAGTCCATCTATTCAACTGGGAAGTGCCGAAGTTGTTTACTTCGCGGTCCCGCCGTGACCCAGATGCACGACGTGGTCACAAATCACGCTCCACTCCACCCAGCTGCACATAAATGACCCATCCCACTATTTCTCTCTCTCTCTATCCATTTTCCTCCCCTTCCCTCCAACCCTTCACTCATGCGCACTCTCTTCCTCCATTTCTCGAGTATTTCTTCTTTATCCTTGGCTTAAAACTTCCCCTGCCACTCTTCTTCCTCGGCACACCGAGCAAGCCGTTTTGTTTTCCCCAGATGCTTCCAATTTTATAGCTCTAGCTTCATTAACTGTTGAATTTCTCACTTTTTCTCGCAGGAGCGTTGTATAGATATTTTTTTTTCTTTGAGCAGCACCCGACGCCTTTTGGTCAATCATCTATCATACTTGGCGTCACGTCAGACATCCAGTGTCAGTGTCGATGCCCAAGTAAGGGCATCGTGACACATTTTGGTCGTGGTGCAACTGAGCTATGAAAATACGGTTTGTGGTTATTTTCCATGTTTTTCCTGATTGATGGAGACCTTGCACCAGCTCACTCCGATAATTCTTAAAAGAGTCATCGAGTACTGAAGAAAAGAAGAGGGATGGGAAAGAAAAACTGGTCTAGATTGATGGTTAGGTTTTGAAGACAGGATAGAAAAGTAGAACGGAGTCGTTAGCTTGAGACTTTCACACGATTGCAACTCTTTCGTGAAGGTATCCCATTAATTTCTCGGTCCTTAATTAAAAGTCGCATTTTGGTCTCTCGCTTGCATCGGGCTACTTTAAAAATTTAATGCTGAGCCATTATGTTTGAATTGCAATAGATGCGATCGTTCGAATTTTATAGGAAATCCATCGAATGGATAATAACGGGTTTCTTCAAATGGTTTGATATTCAAAGGATATTTCTAAAAATGATAATCTCTTTCGTTTTGTAACATGTCCAAATATTAAAATTTGGTTTTTTGTAAACCCAAAATTTTAATAGAAAACCTGTACTTCGTGTGTATGTAGAAGTAATGAGAAATATTAATGCAACATTTCGCTTTGATTGATTGCTGCATAATCATAAAAGTCTTCCTTTGGGATGCCATCTTAAAATTATACCATAGTTTCTATTATTATCAATATTTATTTTTTTAGAATATGAAATTATGTAGAAACATTGTAGATAAATAATGTTCAATACACATATTACGGGGGCGTGGTTGCTAGTCGTATGAGGGTTCGGCTACGTTTCGGGTCTTAGGAAATTTCCTTCGCCACTCACATACGTACTCGTAGTGTGTTTCTTCGGGTACCAGGTCTTTCTGGAGAGAAAAAGCCACACGGCATAGGGCTTGGTGCGAAGGGTGCTCTATTCTCTACTCTAAATCAAACTTTGTATTTATTTCTTTGGTACTTGGTCACATCGTCTTTAGATGAATGAGATAAAGAAGGCACATCAAAGGAAATGCATAAATGGAGAAAAAATAACTTGAAATCAAGCGAGAGAATAAGTAATATCCTGAATTTCCTTTTCAACATCTTGATTCGGTTACGAAACCCAGGGACATACTTTTGCAGATATTAAAAAGAATAATTCTAATGTTATATTTAGATAGAAAGTTAAAAAGGAATTTTTGCTCGAATAATTCCTGCCGAGGTGTTTGAAGCCATGTTAATACAAAAACGTATCTCGGGCTTGCTCAGTTATCCCTGGAAATGAAAACCAAAGAGCTTCCCCGCATTGGTTGTAATGAGAAATAATAGGATGAATACGAATTATGTTATTTCTTTTGATTTTGCGTGAACTATAAAGTTTCACGAGAAAGAGTTCTTCTGCTAAAAAGTTTGTAAATTGGTTTCTGAACTAAAGGTCTTTGAATTTTGGGACCTTAGTATAGCAACATATATTTTGTGCGAAATAATTTGCCACGGGTGAACAGATCTTTGCGCTTGTTTATGTTTTTCTTTTTGGAAATAACGAGAATGTTACTTGGCTCACCTTGGTTCGGAGGACAATACATTCACTCAGAACTTTTTAGTTGTATCTTTGTCTCTTCGGCGCCTCGGAATCGAACTCCACCTCAGTCTCATTCCGTCGCTTACTTGTCCTCGTCCATTTGAATGTTTCATGATACCTCTCTGTAAGAGACAAATCGCCCAGAATTTTTACGGCGGGATGATATTTAGTGACCTTTTAGGCGGAGATTAACGATCTCGAATGCAATCCTTGCTCCCAACTAAACCTTTCTCTTTTGAATGCGCGCGCTATATCAAGGCTTTTTGTGCTTACTCAAGTTTCTTCAATATTCGAGGCCAGCGTATTTATGCTGGAAAAAGTACAAGTTGGAACGAAATCGTACATTATTCTCGATTCTTATGTGCGTACTTCATCGATGATAAATAGTTCCATACCATAAATATTTATTTTATTAGATAAGATCCAAGGTGGTAATTAGATACTCTAATTATTTACCTAGGTACTACACATTATGTATGTGTCATTCGTTCAATTGTGCACGATAAAATTAGAAATACGGTTTCAAATTCTCATGGAAGTCGAATACCTTGGCTACGAGGTACGTGCTTACGCGCATTGAGATGAAACAGCAGTTAAACAACCCATCAACTTTGTTCTGTGAACCAATGCATTTCCCTTTTGAGACGAAAATTTATTTTGGTCTTTTTTTCCGTGAGGGATCATTTATTTAACCAGATTACGGTAGACATTTTCACGTTCACGAAGGAGTAAAAACATCCGTAGCATATGATTTTTGTCTTTCGGCCAAAGATAACTAACGTAAAATGATCGTGAAATTCGTGAGCCAGTTTTTCAGCGGTGATGCTAATCTACGCATGAGACGGAGCCCTTGTACGCTGATAGGTCATCGACCCGCGTTACATCTCCCACGAGCCCCACATTATGAAACTGTAGAGAACCATTCGAATGCCTATTGCCGTCTCCTCGGGTTACATTTTGCTCCCTCGAAATGTTAAGGTTAAAACGATGACCGGGTTAAGGGAAAAATTGGAATGCTTCAGTGAAGTATGGGACCGATGAACGCGCGCATGACGCCGGAAGGATCTTGAGTTCCAATCAAATTTTCCATTTCATCCACCAGTGAAAAGATGTAGTATAGCGGGCAAGGTACTTCATAATTGGACGCTGAATAGATATTATACGGGTAAGTTAGGTTTTTGAATGGATACAACTATTATATAAATATTTTGTGACTCTTAACAAAACACAATCCAGCAACATACTCTACATCAGGTCCCTCTTCTCTGTGTACTTCCTTCCTCCCTTCATCCCCTATCTTAGACACCCCTATCCCCTGTTCCTGCCCTTTCCTCGTTTGCTTAACATTCTCCCCTCTATTACCATCTTCAACATTCCACTGCCGATCGATACGCCCTTCATCCGGATAATTTGAAAAAATAATATTATCCTTGAGTCCTTGAATAATTGAAGTATTTTGAATTAGCATTCATTCTAAGTAATGTAAAAACAAATTTTCTTCCCAATGACGAATATGGATGTTGTGGTATTTTCCGGTTTGTTTGTAAAAGCAGATTTAATCTCGTACGCCTTTGTAAAAAATTTTGTTTGAAAACGGAAGGAGACCGTCTTGGTGAGAATTAAGAAAGAATAACTTTCAATGTTAACAGGTAATTAACGTAGTTCTTATATTTTAAATCGTCAATGATTGTTTGTTTTGACTTACTCTGCTCTGTTTTGTTTTAACTTACTCTGCCACGTAATTTGTTAAGGACGCTAACTTACTATATATTTTGCAAACAAAATCGCTGCCATCAGGTATCATTAAGATTTTTTTAAATCATACGTATGAATGGTATGGAACCAGTTCATAGCAACGAATGTTGCGAGGCTGCCAGAAGTCAGCGGACATGTTGACGCTTGATGCAAGGCGGTCACGTTAGGTTACCCACCGGTTAGGTCACCCCCTTTTACGGTTGGTGACCTTACACCCCCCGCCATACGCCCTTGTGGCGGCTTGCGGGGTATTATATAGACGTAGATGAATTTCACTGGTTCATATGAATTCTTCGCTGCGTGTGGTAAGACATGTTTCAGTTACAAAGATTTGGGGTTCCTTTTCCAAATAATTTATTAAAATTTCATGTATAATTTCTCTGTGGCATAGCAATGACTTGGAAAATGTTGGATTACTGTCTGAGGGGATCCGATGGTGAGATAGCCTCACTCGCTTCTTTTCTACCTCTCATTCCCTCTACGGCTCAGAGCATACCGTGAGTACTCTTCCATCGGAATTGTCTTCCACCGAATTCATCGCGGGAAGACATGAGTGGGCTCAAAGACCGTATGTTTATAACGTCACGTGTTGGATTACAGACTCGAGGCATTGAAGTGGATTAACTTTAATGAGAAATGCTTCAGAACGGAAAGCTATCTCTCTTCTCGATGGAGATTAGGAATCCGCCAGGCATATTTCAGAATACGCCGCTTCTCTTTCCCGACATTTTTTTTTGTCCGCTTGACTCTTTCTCATCACAGGACTGTTCCCTTCAACTTCGGTCGTATTTTCGTTCCACACCATCACCTTCTTTGTCCCAATCCCCGTTCCTTTTACGGAAAAAAAGAAGAAGGGAAGATGAACTCTTTACCTCTTCCGCTCCTCCCTAATTCTCTCCTCTTTGGAGAGAATCCCCTCTCACTTCTCACTCAGTTTTCACCTCACACCCTTGTCCACTCCCCTCATTTTTCATCTCTCGGCCTTTTTGTTCCCCTTATCCCATCGGTGTTTCTTCTTCTCCTTCCTTTTCTATATTTTTTGAAAATGTATCTGTCCGAGGTTTCCTCTCTAATTAATTATGCCGTGGTAGTTCATGTAAATAAAATTTAGAGAAATCAAGTGTAGGACAGACGTTTGTCATATTGCCCGCGAGCGATAGGGGTCAGAATAACTGAAAACGACCGTAGTAAGGGGGAAATTATATTTGTTCCATCAAAGTAACCTAAATTGTTTCATTGTTTTAGATAACCCTGATTTTTTTGTTGTTCTTGTTAATAGCAGCTCGTCTCGCATGCGCAGAGAAGGATTTTTACCCTTAGATGTGGTATTGCATGAAGCTGTAGTAAAAATTACTTCCGAATTCGAAATATATTAAATTTGTATTGGTAATTAACATTTGAGCAAAAGTTAATATCGACGTTGCATCACGGTGGAAATTACTCCCTCCCATTCATCCTAGTGTTGGCTTACAACCATTAAGTTGTAGATTTCTCCGTAAAATCTGTAGCATATTTCCTTTTTTACTGCTATTTTCTGTATTTCAGGGTTCTTTTTGGCTTCTTTTTTTCCGAATTTCAATATATTTTTCAAGGTTATTTTTTGCGTGCCTATGAGCCGCGTAACCTGACGTTCTGGTTTTTCGACATAATTTCTTGGCCTGCCATTACTGACTAATTCCTCAACCCCCAAAATAATTCTGTTTCCATTACGTCCTTCGTCTTTGTGTACGTGCATTGTCTGGGTTTTGCTTCTATACCGTGATACGTTTCCCACGATGCATAGACAATATTTACATCCAGCCATAACTATATTCATAAGAAGTTTAAGGTACTCTTTAATTCAATGAAGTGGAAATCCTCTTTTATAATTTTATATTTCTCTATTATCTAATATTTCCGGTCCTCTATTCGCTGCGTATGCTTAGGTTTTTCTTCGCTTCGTTTCCATAATCTTATTGTAATTTACAAGGACCGTCAAAGATAATTGCACTCACTTCATCGTTTTAATCCGTTTTTTGTGCTTGTGGATAGGTTTATTTATTTAAAGCTACTTTTTTCCTACTATGACAAGCCTCCGTGGTCAGGGCACCCATCGTAAGGTAATGTTGTTTCATCCCCTGACGACTTTTTTTCACTCTTTTCCCTACACACCTTTGCGTTTACCTTATCTTCTCAAGGTGTGGCTAATTACCTTAGAGTTCGTTTCACCATCTACCCTCGATTTTAGCAACCAGAGGTTCTCCTGGATATATTTCTTAACTATATTACTGGTGCAAATATTACAGAGATTACTACCTTATAGGTATTGCTGGTCTTAAAGACTTTTTTGCATTTTATGAATTTATCGATTTGCGTATAACTAATGTATTCTTGCTACGGATAAATCGTCCCCTTACACCGAAATATGAGTGAGATTCAAGAGCTTACATGTATCTCTCTCTCTCAAGAATTGGTTCTTACCTCGCACGATAAGTAGTCATAATAAAATAGAACCCAAACACGGGAATGTATTCAGTTAAAGAGAAAAATGTAACGATACAGTCAATTATCGCATGCTTATTATATGCATGTGTGTGCGCAGAATTTTTGTATGCGATAATATCTATTCAAATCTTATTTTCAAATATTTTTTTGAAAACTAATAGTATACTGAAGTACACAGAGATGAAGAGGGACCTGATGTAGGGTATGTTGCTGGATTGTGTTTTGCTTGGAGTCATAAAATATTTATTTGATAGTTGTGTCCATCCAAAAACCTATCTTAACCGGTAGATTTCCTTGTTCAAAAATACTGTATAAACTAATAGTTTGTCATGCATATATGTTACGTTAACACTTCCGCCACATGCCCTCGCGGAATCTTGCGGAGTATTGAGCAGATGTGGATGAGAGTAGAAATTTTCTCCTTACGCAATGAAGGATGTATTAATCAGCTACTTTTTCCATGGGCGACATATAAGCTTGAGTTTATTGTAAATAAGTTACTTATATAAATATTCAAACATTTATATTATAGACAAATTTATATTTAGACCTGATGTAGATGAGGTTGCTGGATTGGACTTTGTTTGGAGTTACAAAATTTTTATTTGATAGTTGTGTCCATCCAAAAACCTACCATAACCGGTGGATTACCTAATAATAATAATATAGTTCTTAATTGTATATCTGCTCAAGGAACTTGTGGAAATGCCAGAAAAAATGGCAATTTTCTTCAAGGGGTTTTTGGTAAGATATTTTTAGTGCTCCACCATGCACAATAAATTTTGAGAGTTCTTCTCGAGCTCTTTCGCCAGCGTTGAGTGTTTTTCTATTCGTCTCACACGATTGTTGTTCGCGTACGCTTGTATGCATTGTCCCGTCCCCTTTCGCGTTTCACACTTAACCTTATTCTCTTTCGCGCAGCCCTTCGTATATATTTCCTCTTTCGCTCTCCCTCAATTCCTTCGCTGACTTCACTCTGCTCCATCCCTCCCCCCGCCCTCACGAAATCCCTCGTCCTCTTGCCCTTCAAACATCCCGCATACACACGCACACACACGAACACACACACACACACAAAAGGGACGTTGGGCGGGTGGTAGGTTGAGGGAGGTGGTCCCCCCTCTTTACCTCTTTTGTATTCCGTGCGCGGCCAAAACAGATTTCCTTTGTCCTTTGCTCCGTCCTCTTTTCCTCCTTCCCCCCTCCCCTTTTCTACCTTTACCTTCGTGTTTTGCTTTGCGTTTTTCTTTTCTTTTTTTGTCCACAGTCGTGTTATCTCTCCTCCTCCTCCTCTCTCTCCTGCTCCCTCTCGACCACTTCCGCATTTCGGCTTCTCCCGCTATCATCACCGCATCCCCTCTCCGTCCTGATCTCTTCCTCCCCTTTGCGTTTGAAGTCCTATGTTCTCTCGGCCTCTTTTTATTATACCTAGGTACACACATACACACAAATACATATATATATATATATACATGTTTTTATATTTCTTTCTTTTTCTTCGCCCTCCGGCACACCGGCAGAGGGCAAAAACGCAACTTCTCCCCTCTTCATTTCCCTCTCTTTTATCCCGTCGCGGGAAAGAAATGGTGTTTGTGGGAGCGGTGTGGGAGGGAGATAGCCAGGTGGTATAGCGTGGGCGATGAGGTTTTGCTGAGGATGAGGACGAGGAAACCTCTCGGAGCATGAAAAGGGTAATGCCCATTATGTCCTCCGATGATCGCTGCCACCAACCGCCTTCGTGCAAACCGTGTAGGAAAAGATGGGCGGTGAAATAATCGCGGACCCGAGAAGCGGACGGAGTTGTGGGTGAATGGTACTTGCTTCGTCCATGGTGCTTGCTTCGTTCATGAGCGCTTTCTCTCTCTCACAACGAAAAAAAATTGATGTCTAAACTTGACTTTTCAAAGAATAATCTTTTCCCTTTTCACTTGTCGCGGTCCGCCGATCTCTACCGAGAGATTCGCCTCGCTGCTATTAAAATTTTCAAATATAGTTTTTAAATCTGGGCGGAGGGGTTTTCTTTTTAATCTTATAAATACGGCTCCAGTTCATGGATCGAGAATTTGAGTGTCACTTCGGTAATTGACCTTTTGCACACCACAGTGGTTCAACCGCATTGGAAAACCGATGACAAGTCGGAATGCCGCCGGGATCCCAAAGCAATAATGGGACACCAGATCACCTGATTGGTGATCTTGTGTCCCAATCTGTTGGAGAAAATAGATATGAGTCTTTCGGAATTATTTGAAACTCACGGTCAACTCAGTTAAAAATATGTCGAACTAACTAATTTACTGGTCTGGTATTAATTAAATTTTATTTACAATTTAAACATCTCCTAGGTGTTCTGGTTGTTCAGCATGGGGGTGATTCTAAAACAGACATGCACAATCGCCATTACTAATTATTCTAAGTTTAAGAACTACGAGAAATTTTGAGGATTGAAATGGGGAAAAGAACTCGTAAATGAGAAGTTGTGGAATTCAGACCGAGTTAACCCAAGTCAAACAAGGAGTTTTACACTGACTCCAACATCCAAGTTTGAACTATTGAACGTCGGCCGAGCTTCTAATTGAGTGTAAATCTTAAAAAAGTAGGCTACATAATCGGAAAAAAAACTCTCATGAGCAACGTCAATAACAAAGTTTTTGGTAAATATGCGTTTCCAATGACAAGTATATCTTAATAAAAAGTACTCTAAGGAAAAAGTATTTTAACGAACATATGATCCCGGGGCAAAAGGGGTAAAAGTTTATGCTGCAGCCCGTTCAGTACAGGTAGGAGTAATTTGGCGGTCTGTTCAAAATACGTTGACCGTTTTTAAGTGATCTTAAATGTGATCGGAGATATCCGCCATGGAAGGCATGCTCATAGTAAGAGTAAACATTTCAATAGTGGAAAAAGCAGCTAAGTTTGAAATATTTATTTATTTTTCTATCTTGCATATGTCCGAAAACAGCACTTCAACCTAAACATCGGACTTTTAACATTGATATAAAAATTTGACAATTACATACACCCAAGCCCTAGATGGAGGGGAAACCACCCAGTCCGGAATCGAACCTGCGACCTCTGGGCTGGCAGACGAGGACGTTACCGCCGCCACCGGAAAAGGCGGTGTAATGTCCTCGCATGGTAATTTTTTAGATTGACCTCCATATTAAAAATTACAAGGACACACTTTCCAGAATGTATATTTTCCATTTTTCAGGGACAAATTTCATTTCAGTCTCTCAGTTTAGGAATAAAGTTTACTTCCTTAAATGCAGTTTTGTCGAGAAATAGAATTTTTATTTCTCCAGCGCTACTTAGTGGTAGTTGAGACATGTCGTAATGATGTTAGAATGTGCCAATGTGCTTAAACTCACTGATGTGTTTGTCCGCTTACCACAAGAATTCATCTGAAACTGACACATTCTATTATTTCAATGACTGTATTTCTTGTGATCCTGCATATAACTTTTCTTTCATTTAATTTTGTGGAAAAATAATGTCAAATACTTATAATAGTAATCATATGAGATGAGCTTGAATTTTCCCATACATTAAAGTTGACGGTAGAATGTAACGTAACCTATGGACACTTTACACATTTCCAATCAATTATATATACTCCGGGGTCGCGGTGGTCTAGCGGGTAGAGCGTTGGACCAGAGGGTCCCGGGTTCGATTCCCGGGCAAGGCACTTTGGGCACCTGCAGCTCCACCCAAGCTAGTTGATTTTTCGGGTACCAGATCTTCCTGGGAAACCATAACCGGCACAGGGAAAGGAACTGGCCCCCCTACCCTGATGTGTGAATATTCACACGCCGTCAGGCTTGGTACATGGGTGAGCTCTACCATCACCTACTAAACCGACCTTCGGGTTGATTACTGTGTTCATGGTTTATACATACTCCGATGCATTTATATGTCATACGTTGCGATGTCCTCTCTGTTAACCGTGTTATTATGTTTGTAATGTCATCTCGAATTCTCGGTGTGCGAAAAAATAATGAAAATATGGAAAAGTTTATCGGGCATATCTTCTTTGGTGAAAATATTCTAAATTTGAAAATTCCGTCTGTATGGGATCTTTAAGCCCCATTGATGGTGTATTGCAATGCGATGGTGTAATGCAATAATTTCACACTGTAAAACTCACTCGCCTTGACTCGGCAGCTGAATTGGCTAAAGCACTCGGCCGGAAATCTAAGTATCCGTCTTCGGATACCGATCAAGGCGAATGGTTATTTTACACTTTGAAATTGTTGCATTGCAATACACCATCAAGATTGATGTTTTTTAATGTTTTTGATGCAAATAGAAGTTATACAATTCAAAGGACGGAAAACATTTCTATTAATAGCAACATGCACTAGGGTTTAAAACACTACTCCCGCGCAAGAAAGTTGAGCTACTAGTAAGAGTTATGATCCGATATTTATTATTAAAGAAGCAGCATTTAAACCTGGGTCAGTAGGAAAGCGCCTTACCCATCCAACTAACCCGGACGTCTTAAGTGTTCACTATTGTTTCCCGAATCGTAAGAGGAATATATTGTTTCGTTACTCGTAAGGGAACATTTACAATAAAAGTACCATCTCATTTGGCTAGATGTATCTTCCTCTGTGCTATTTAGTTCACGCATAATAATAATCGTATCCGTAGCTTCAAGAATATCTTTGTTTATCGCAAAATTAGTTCTGTGATGCAGGTTCACGAACTCTCCGAGTGGTAATCATTTATTAAATCTTGTAGAAGTCTTTAATTTTCATGAAGGTTGAAGAATGTTGTTTTAATGACTTCGTTTCACCTCGAGGACTTACGTGTAAAAACATTTTGCTGCGTACCTGTTTAAGGAAACCTCATAGAATGGCTCTACCCAAGCCTTCTTTTTTTTATATGTATAACTTTATTTATTAAAATGGAGTTTCTCAACTTCTCGCTACGGCTGATACTTCTATACCGGAAACGTTGTAAATTCGTTTTCCCTTTTCTGCGAAACAAGTTTCATCTGCAGTTTTTATTCGGGGAATGATATTTTAATGTCCTGGTATCACTTGAAAGCATCCTCAACTTTTACGACTTCCACTTTTATACATAAAATTCAGTCGTTCTCTCCGGGTTGACGAAATAGTTTTCTTCATACCGAGTTACTATTTTTATGCTCTTCAACTTTCACAGTGCCTTGTGTTCATGCAAGGATAAGGGAATTTTCAACTTTCAGAATCTTTTCCGCTAAAAACTCTTGGTCTCTCTTGCCCTTTGTTGTTTCAGCGTCGTTCTAAAGGTATATAGCATTTTTGATCATTGATATGATGAAGGGAGAGGAGGGAAGAGCGAAAATGTTTTGAACTCATGAACGAACGACGCTGGGTTTCAGCAGTAGGTCAAACTGAATAAGGAAGCAAGTTGTTTCGATGCCAAAAATGAAACGGACGATATTAAAATGGAAGCTGACGGCGGAAATAAAAAAAATAATGCTATATAAGCGTGCCCAAGAATGACTTTGGAGCATTTTTCTCTCAACTACTACTCATTTCTCCCTGTTCGCAATAATTGAGTTTCTCACTCAGTGCGCGTGGGTGCTGCTGTTTTGTCACACGCTTGCTCTAACCAGTTTTGCCACCATCATCCTGAAAACTCCCACCCATTGCTAAAAATTTATCTTTTGCCGTCATGCTGCGAAATAGTAGCCTTCCTTCTTTCGCGACAGGGTGTGCCCAAATAGAATTTAATGCCCGCTCCATTTGACTGCACTTCTGGAAATCTCGCGCGTTTTTCCTTCATAAAAAATGACGACCGCCGTTTCCATTCGTCTCTTCTCGTTTCTGGATTTCATGTGTTCTTCGTGCTCTCCTTGCTTCCGTGGAGGCCGTAAAAACTCTCGGTGGCAGCGACCTGTCAGAGCAACATCCTAGATTCCCCAATGATCTTCGCTCAGATCTTTAATGCTTAAGAGGATTTAGTGAAAACATAGCGACTTGTTAACTTAGGTGGTTAAATCTTATACTAGATGACGTTAATGATAACTCGGAAGCCTGAAAGATATTTTAGCGTGTACCTATTTTAGTCATTTCGGCCTTAAAGTATACCTGAAATCCACACTTTTGACTAAATAGGAAATGTTTTCAAATCGATCGAACCATCGTATATAAGGCGAAGTTGGTCGTTCAGTGTTGGGAATATTGTCTTTTCAAAGTACTTTTCTTGGAAAAGAAAGAAATACTTAGTAGTTCCACATATATTTTTTTATTAATACGACCTAGGTTTCGACTTACAAAGTCATCTTCAGGTAAAGAACAGAAGACACAGAGCTTTATATAGTGGATAGAGAACTGGAGAGGGGAGGTGTTTCAGAAGAGGGAGGAGGGGAAAGAGAAAGGGAAATGGTGTGTAAGTTTGGGGGGAGGGGGCGAAGACGGTTGTGTATGGCGTCGGGGTGGGAGATTACGGTTGGGTACTGCTTCTGGGGGGGAGAAGGGCTGTGGAACAGAGGGAGGTCCAGGAGGGGGGAACGGGAGGAATAAGTTAGGTCATTAACTAGAATACCTTTAAGGTGACTATTCTTCGAAATTTCCAACCCTTCCAAGGCATCTAATCTTAAGCCTTTTTTCTCTACATGCAGAATTTTGGGGACAAAGTCACTGGAGTGGTTGTTTTCTATAAGGTGCTGGGCAAAATTGGATGAAATATTTCCGTTTTTAAAACAAGCGTAATGTTCCTTGACACGATCACTGAATTTCCTCCCGGTTTGCCCAATGTAGAAGGCAGAGCACTCACAACACAATTGATAAACTCCACTCCTTTCCATTGCGGGAATTTTGTCCTTGCAGTTTGATAAAAGGTTCCCTAAGTTGGCTCTATTATAGAAGGCAGGTTTAATATTGTTTCCTGCAAGGGATCTGGTGACTATACGGGAAATATTCCCCAGAAAGAGAACTCTTCTCCACTTCGAAACGTCTTCCTTGGGGATGGATCCGAATATTGCTTTGACAGCTATTTTCTCTAGTTTTTTCCGATACAATTTATCGACTAATTGGGAGCAGAAACCGTTGTTTTCAGCTATTGTTTTAATGATTTTAAGTTCGTTTTGGGTATTTTGTGGCGATAGAGGGATGCTAGTCAGACGGTGGACCATAGAGTTGAACGCCGCTAATTTTTGTGGGAAATGATGTCTTGAAATTGAAACTTTTCTTGGCTAATTCACGTGGACTAATGACCTAATATTTACGTGCATAACTTTCTTATGATCGCCTTATTTCCGTGATTAGGTAAAATGATGCTTTTATCAAGGGAAATTATTCAGCGATTTGTGTCAATTATGACTTAAGTAGCCTGTAGTCAGCATCAACTGTACCGCAGAGGTTGATGGAGAATTAATTCAGGTCTCCTAAAGGTTGCTTCTTCATTTTATCGTATATACTCTTTTTTACTATGTTTATTGGTTGTTCAGTGGACCATGGTGACTATTCATTGTTCTCCTTTGTACTTTTGTCCCTTTAGTTTGTCTTCCGCAAGAAGGATCTGGAGTTTCATTTAATCAGATTCAGCATCTGCTAGTTAGCGATTATTTCTTCCGTATTCTCTTATTTAGTGCCCAATAAATCAACTTGGCCGTAAGCAGGTGAAAATGAGGGTAACGTCAATTAACATTCGCACGAAAGTTCACACATAAAGAGTTTCTGTTCCAAGTACTCTAAAGGACCCGTAATAAATTGGAATAATACTACTAATATTATTGTTTTAGTATTATTAAACGAGATATGGGTAGAACTAGAGATGAGAAGGCAATTTGGTGGGGAATTCTTAAAATCATTTAGTGTTGCGAATAATTAAATTTCAGTCGGCCAATAGGTTACAAGCATTTCTGAGCGTATTATAAAACCGATGTGATGACTATGGGATGAAAAAGAATTAAAAAGAAACAATGATTCCGAGGCTTTTTGGAGAAAGAGGAAGAATAAATTAGACTTTAAAATATCGAGGCAAAAAAATAAATCAGTTGGAACAGTTCCCCTATCTTTGAAGATTTTTTGGATCAGTTTGGTCATAGTATTATAGATATAAGTATAAAATATTGCCAAGCAATGAAAAAGCTTCTTTGACCCGCGTAAGAATAAGGGAATTGATGACGTGGATGTTGAGTGAGGGCGTTAAGAAAAGATGGCTGAAAACTTAAATATGGAGCGTGGTTTTGTACGGCGGGAAAAGATGGTCGTTGAAGGCCTTTAAGGTTCAAATCTTAAAAGGATGGCAAAGTTAAAATGGACGGAAAGGAAGACAGACGAGAAACTACTAGAAATGGTTGGAAAGGAGAGAGGATTGTTTGGAGGAATCCAAATGAGGTAGGAAAGGTGGACGCAGAGAGTTGCGATTAGTGATGGAATACTGTAGACTGCGATAGAGGGAGAACGTCAGATAAGCATGGCCGGAATACGATAGGAATGTTGGGTAGAATGGAGGAGGGATATATGCGGATTTGAAGACTAGTTTATTGTAGTTTGTGGTGTCAAGTTATCTTGTTAGGTGAAGCGAACAACTGTAGCAGTGTGCGTTCGTTCTGCCCTTGCAAAATCTACCTTAAACCATAATAAAATCATAAACCAAATAATAAGTTATATTATCATTATTAGAAGTAGTCTCCCGAATTAGGGTAGGTTTACCATGGACCCCGGCACCACCTACTACTGTACTCCTAAGCCCTGATTAACCCGACGCAATATATCCTTAAATCCTTAATAACTCTATCATTATGAAATACTGCGTAGCTATGGACGGCGCGGAAACGTGGTCACTGAAGGAAGAGGATAGACGTAGATTGGAGGTTTTTGAAATGTGGGTGTGGAGAAGAGTGGAGAAGGTGAAATGGACCGAAAAGAAAACAAATGAGGAAGTACTAGGTATGGTGGGCAAGGAGAGGGGTTTGTTGGGAGAAATCCTATGGAGGCATGAAAAATGGATAAAAGGCGTATTGAGAGGCAGTGGGATGTTAAAGATGGTAGTAGAGGGGAGAATGTTTGGCAAACGAGGAAAGGGCGGGAACAAGATAGGGATGTTGGACGGGATAAAGGGAGGAAGGAAGTACACAGAGATGAAGAGGGAACTAATGTAGAGTTGGTTGCTGTATTGGGTTTTCTTTGGAGTTACAAAATATTTATTTAGTAGGTGTGTCCATCCAAAAACCTACCTTAACGGACATATTAACTTACCTATGAAATACTGTGCTTAGTTCAAAATGGCTCAGATTATGGGGTCGAATTCTCACCTAGTATATGGGGAGGTGATGGCATCAAAAGAGAATACGTCAGACTTTCGCACGTGCTCGGTAAGGGGAAAGTTCAGACTATAGATACTGAAAAAACCTTTCCAAAACTATGGCCGACGACTAATTCTTTTGAACCTTAAATGTGAAAATATTTTCTCCTAGTTCCATTTGCATGTTTTGACATGTTAAACACCTTACAGGCAAGATCATGACTACGCGTTAATCTATTGGCTTCATAATAACGTTTTAAAGCCGATTTCCCGGTTCATTAAAATTTTTTGATAAATTATAGACTTCCCAATTTCGTGATATTACCCATTAAATGAGTTCTAAAGACCTGATTGAGCCACATCAAAGCAGACCTAATCGAACAGCCTTTCGAACGGCCACTCCTATTTTCACTATGATGTAGAGAAACTTTCAAAAAGTCTAGTTTTGGGATGGAGCAAAAGTTAGACTAGTAAGAAAGTGTGCTGAAACAGAAAGTACGGCAGAAGGAAAGTAAGATTCGGGCTCAAAGATGATAGGTGAAAAGTATGATAAGGCACTTACGTGAATGTCATTTCCTATTATCATAGATACTGATACCATGGATACCCGTTTCTCTCTTATCTAATGAAGCCTTTTTTATTCTTTTATTTTTTCGATTCAAATCATTTTTTATGCCAATAACTATTGAGCTAAAGTTTATAGTTTACCCATCCACCTGGCACCTTATTTTTTTAATTAGAATATATTTCAGAATGTCAAAGAATAAAAGGTTTTCTTCATTAGATGTTATGTCGTTACTCAATTTTATTGAACATTCAGTGACAAGCTTTATTAAACCTATTTGCCGTCTTAAGAAGTTTAAAAGTGCTTGACGACAGTTTTCATGTCACAACATTTTGGAGGAATTAGTCATTTAGAACTATGAATATGCGTCTGGTAAATATAATTACTCATGTCAATTTTGTTGGTTTCCGTATATACACCGAGGAAATAGCTGATCATCTCTTCAAAAATATGGATAATTCATGCTCACGGTTATTGATGCGCTATTGATGTATTCCCCGTTTGGTCATACCTACACGCATTCATTCCAAGCGGTGAAACTGTAATACGAAACATGCTAAATTACGATAAATTACAGGAAAAAGAGATAAACAGATGGGTCGTATTAATACGGGCTTCGAAAAAAGATCCTCATTAGTGCATTTAGTCCTCAGATACATAGTCTCCCTATTTTCTTTACATATATTTGGTTAATAATTTAAGAAAATAATTACTCCCTTTCTGTGCTATTTCTGAAAGGGCATATTAACTCCAGGGTTACGTACTGTAGTAGAAGTGAGGACAATGGGAAAACGTGGAAGGGGTTGTAAAAAGGATAAGGAGAATATTGGATGTAAAAAAGGCATAGAGAAAGTGTGCAGAATTGGAAAAGGGACTATTATATTTCGGAGGGACAGGTTGTGTCTTCTTAGGCGAAGCTTTGGAGTGAAGCAGTGATTAGTAGTAGTTTCTTTTGACCAGCCCGTTTATGGCGTAGTTATGCTACATGATTGTTTCAAATTGAAACGCTAAGTCTACAGGGTGCTTTCCAAAATTAATTCAATTGAGTTTTTACAAGTAATTTATTGAAAAGATTTGCACTAAGTTAAAATTCTTTAAAGAGTCTTTGAAGACATCTACTGTCTTTGGGCTTCTATACATATATTTCAGCGACACTGCCATGACCGGTACGCGCTTCGGAAGGCGTCTTCGATTGATGTTCCCAATTTAAGATAGTGCTCAATGAAAGAGCAATGTTGCATAGCAGCACAATCAAAACAACATAAAAAAACGTGTTCCATAAATTGCACGGTTTTCCCGTTATTTCTCGTACATTTTTAAGACTATTTAGTATTTACTCATGAAAGCAGAATGCAGTTCCAGTAGTTGCATTTCATTATTCTTATGCTATAATTTTAAATTCAATCCTCTGGCAAGTTCTGCCTACTCATGACCCTCTTTCTTTGGCTTTCCTTTGATTTTGCTCCACCAGTAAGCGTTTCTCTCAGTTAGAGTCCAAAATTGCGTCCACATATACATGCATAACCGTACATACAAAGAATGACCTCTTAACATTCCTCCCTTTGACCGTTCGAGCGAAATGACTTCCGGCGAACTCACAAAGCACTCTTTTTTCCTTCCATTCTTGGCTTATTTCCCTTTTGTTTTTTTATTGGTCTTTCTCTCTTTCTGATCGAACTGACTCAGGATAAATCATTTTCACAGAGTAGAAGTGGAGCACCTTCAACTTCGAACGATTCCGTTCATCGTCCTTTTGATAAGAACGGAGTCCTAGAAAGGGGTTTCATTTCATGTTTTAACAGTGTGGGAATACCCATGCTACAAAAATGTTTATACTTGTTGATACCAACACTAGAACCACTTATAAAGTGACAAATAAAAGTAATATGTTGTCGTTAAAATTGTCGAAGTTCATACTTTTGTGCTCCTTATTTGTGTCTTAAAAATTTTTTGTGCGTAAAAAAATGGCTGGTAAACACTTTCCTGCCATTGCAACCTGTGCAAATTTCTCTTTACTATCGGTTGGCATTAATATGTACGTAAAAACGCGAAGAGATATCATGAAACATCGGAATATTTGACCTCGACATTTCCCAATTTGCAGCTGATGATTCGCGCCTGATTCGACATTATATTTCTTAGAGGTATTAATGTACGTGGGTGGTCTGAATAGTTTCCAACCTCAGAAAATTTCAGAAAAAATATCTCGTATCTTTGTTTGGTCGGCAACTTTTCAGACCACCCTTGTGTTTCTAAAAAGGCAATCCGATTGAATTCGATTAATTCTCAGATCAAAAATCTCTGGTTTTAATGAATATGACCTCTAGTTTCCCTCCTGTAGGACATTCAAGTAATTAAACGTTTTAGTGTGTTCTATGCTTACCTATATCTGCTACAGCATTTGAAACTAATTGGAACATTCATCATCCTTGCATGAAAAATTAAGAAACGACTCATCAAGCAGTATGTAAAAGGAACGACTCATCAAGCAGGGTGTAAAAAATTTGTTAAGTCTTGCTCTCAACCGTCAGTATTATAGTAGCATGTTTGCCATGTAGAATATGTATATATGTGCACGAATAGCTAAAAATGCTCATTTGTGACTTTGGGTTTCGCGTTATTAAAAATTTGATATTATTGCAAATGCGCTGAATATTCGCTGGAGGACTTCTTTTTAATCCATTGATTGGGTTTCCTATTGAGCACCAAAATAGTATGAAGGTGATTTATTGCCTGAGTTTCCCAGCATTATTTTTATTTTGCTTGAAATGTCTCACCTATAGGGCTCCTCAATAATCCGATCGCTGGTGAGGCTTGAATCACACCCAAATGGCCTTGATTGAACGGTGAGAGGGAAATCTCATGGTCAAAACACGCAGCACAACCTCCAAAGGGATTTTCTCTCGGAACGGAGCTCAAAATTTAGCCTCGCTCATTTCATTTTGGTAACTTTCAAGCTAAACTGTGGAAAATTACCTTCGTATATGCAAACGTTTTAATTTCCAGAATCTTCACGAGAGAATTATTTCTCCTACCAATTTTCAGGCAGAAGGTCTTTTGATCTTTCCGCTCTGATTGCTTAAAGGAGCAACATAATCTCATGATCACGTGCTTAAGTTCACGCATAGAATTGATTTTGCGCATTGCCTTAGAATAAATACAATCTGTAATCCTCTATGTTCCTCCCAATCCTCATTCCCCCGGTGGTATTCCGTAGAAAAAAATGTGCTTAATTAATCTACGATGCAAACTCAAATGTTGTTTTCCAATATCTGCATGTTGTTATGGTTTGAGCGAAGAAAACTGGAAGAATTCCAGTAATTAAATGAGAAAATCTCTGGAGGTGTCTTATCTCTTTGGAATTAGGCGCAACAAATTACTGTCTCGCTCTTTGCTGAATATCGACCTGAAAAAAGATTTAATATAGGCTAATACTCAAGTGAGCATTGCATATTTCATTGAAAACTCTGCAATTATCCAAAATTCAGGTTTTCATTAAAGGAAAATGTAATGCCTGGGTAATGGACAGCATTACAATGTAAGGATGTGATTGGCGATGTATTTCATGATTTCATTTCGTCATCTTCTTATAGTTAAATGAATTCTAAACTATAATAAAGCGTGATCCGGATCGAATCATATTTGAAAAAAAATTCCATTAGAATTATGCATGTTTCTTCATATCGATAGAGTTTCCTTTTTAAAAATTCTAATTGAAAATTTCAAAAATATAATCTCAAGTTGGAAGTGTTTCCGTCAATCTTTTCAGGAGTCTTTAGATTTATGAATTCGAGCTTTAAAATTACGGAGCTTATTCATTTTTTGTGTGCGTCGGTAGTTGCTTTGGTTATTAGGGGAGGCAAGCTAGGGTGTTTGCGCTAATAGAGATAGATTTAGTAGAGGCAGAATTTTCAGTTTATGGGTGTAGGATGGAAACCCGGCGTCGGCATCAGCCTTCTTTTAATTTCTCACACAATTTAACGTCCGAGCCAAAGGACTGCGTGCTCCGCTTGAAATGCTCTCCACTTGGCACCATATCAATAGGCAAAAAAAATTCTCCCGGGATTCGAACCCGCACCCTCGGGGTGGTAAGCCAGTACACAAACGACTCTGCGTTCTCCCCATGTGTTTAGGTTTGACAATTCCGAAAGTAAAGTCAACTTTTAATTTAATTCAGTTTTTTAATGTGTTGAACAATGGCTAAAATCCACCTCGCGCTTATTTTTATATTCGGAGGATAAAAGGTCATTATGATTTATTTTGAAAACCTTTTTTTGTAATGAAATTATTCTTTATTGTGACGGTTTTCTTTACATTTACTGACAAGAACCGTATCATAATTTCGAACATTAATTAAAATAATTCTTACTGCTATCAACGCTCTCCGAGTGAATGCTGGAATGCGGGGAATGAAAATCTTCGAAACTATATAGGGCGATTGGAGAAATTGATGCCGACGTTGACCTCGGAACTCCAGCATCGTGTTGCTCTTCAGCTTTATGGGAGCTAGTATTGAAAAATGTATACATTATTTCCACCTCTGTAGATTTTTCCGTTTATAAAGTCGGTAGCTGCTCAGAATTCCCTATCAACAAGCAGGCAAAATTACGTCTAAAATGCGAGAGTGCTATGTGTTCTTCACTTGATTTGCATAATCGTTTAGAATTATCATTTTGAACAACGTTTACTTTTCAGGCTGTGTGAATAGCTCAACAAGATTTCCGCGGCTGATAAATAAAATTGATAGTTGACATATTGTTCAATCCTTGACATTAGAGAGGCGGCAAGAATGCTACATTGCTACATACATCTTGGTAGACGTGATTGCTGCATACATCTTGGTAGACGTGAGAACTGACAGTGCGCTCATCGAATATCTGCCGCAAAACTTTTTTGCAATGTCCCTGAAAATTCTTCTTTTGAGTTTAATTAGTTAGAGGCATTATGTGTGCCAATTTATACAAGGCACGGCTTTAGGAATGAAATCCTTTAGGGTTTAACGTGGAGAAGATCTCGTGGAGACATTACTGCTGAGCTAATGTGTATTAAGCATCTGTTTGTGTACGAACAAGTACAATATTCCTGAAATATTTGCCATTCTCCAACGCTCTTGTTATCAAATTTTTAGGATTTGAAAATGGCACTCGTTCAATCTCTGCTAATTATGGATTTCCGTCATGTTATATTTTGATCCTTTCCGTTAAATCCCTGGATATTTCTTCGAAAACAGTTCTTGCTGACAGAAATCGTCGTAAATTTTAATTTGCTAAATACAAAGCTTAAAGTTGAATGACGTTTTTTTATATTGAACACGTACCGTAGAAAGTTGTGCAATACCAGATAATCATAATATCATTTTCAGGAAATGAAATACCGTTGTTTAGAACACTTTCAATTGCCTCAAATCTTAATCTGTAACCATTTGTTTTCCTTCTTCGGATTTTTCTTGTACATTTTCCATTATCCCGTGCTTCATTCGGCATTCCGTCGTTTCTATACCTGAAGCCCAGAGAACGTTTGCCATCCTTCTTTTATCTAAATCCCAAATTCATGCCTCGTTGAAGTTCCAAGTAACTGCAGGAGATGCCGCGACGGTATATTTTAACTCATTCAACTCGTTGAGGTTACCTGAAATATTCATTTCAGTTTTCATGACACATAATGGCCAACATAATTAGAACGGCACATTTATTGCAAATGAGACATTTTCTGTTAATTTTCACGTAAATTAGCAGAGAGGTGGAGGATCCAAGGCATCATTTCCTCATCTGTTATTCCTCCCCGATTTCCATGTGATTACTTCAGACCTTATTAATACTATTTCGTCGGATAAAGATTTGATGGTTGTTATTCCCTCTCTGTTTTATTTTGCACGGGGATATTTAATCGCGTTGAGTAGAGGCCCTCCATGGAATCCCGACGAGAGTGTTCATCTCTGAGTCGCTTCCAATTTTAATGGCTCGCTGAAAGAGGATTGGGATTGGCTCCATCCCCGTGAATTTTTTATTTCCTCCCAAAAAATAACGTAATTTCGAAATTGAGTTCTCATCCGCCCTCGAATTTCCGCGGCGGCCCATTCCAAGGGAAGGAGAGAGGGCGCGCGGGTGGGATGAATAGATACGATCATCATTCTTTCCTTCTTTTCGCGGAAAACCATTCTTCATTCCGAGTTGGGAGGAGGGGGGGGAGGATTCTCTGAAATGTGCGCGGCGTCCACCGCAGCCCTCGCAGCAATCATCTCCAATTTTCTCCCATATGCCCCTCGACTTTTTCCCCTTCGTTCATGTTTCTCGTCCACCCACCCAAGAGGTGGCTCGACGGCGTGGTTGGCGGAGTCGGGAGGAGGCGAGGGAAATGTTCCCCCCATCTCAACCCCTTCGCGCGCCCCTGGACACCACAGGGATATGATTCCATGAAGGTTTTATATATTTTAAGAATTTATCATTGCAATTAGGCAATTGTGCTGGTGACAACGGTCAAGTCTGGTCAGCTGTCACTCATGACATGGACACATACATGCATCACAAGAAGAACAGATAGACAAAAGCTCTTATATACAATGACACTTAAAGGATTACCAAATAAATTATTACATTTACAATCACCCGTGGGCTAGGCTTACACCATTCGAGAACATACTACCTACCGTCTACCACCGCACTCCGTCCATAAGTACAGGTACGTACCGTTCAAAATCGCGTCCCGTTAACACATAATTCACTCCTATAAATACAACTTGTAATGCCGTCCATATCTCATACAAACAATATTTTAATAGGTACAATAGTATAATAATCACTGATCAATGAAGTTTATCACCCAGTGGCTGCTTTATACTTATTCTTAAACTCCTAAAATATGATAGAAAGGGCTCAAACAAACCTCCAGGCAGCTGGTTCCATTCAACAATAGTCCTGTTTAAAAAAAGAGTATTTTTTCTCAGAAGTGTATCTATATTTCCTTACTCAACTAGCAATTTACGTCCACCGACTTTCTCTCCTGCGGTATCAATTCCAACCCCCTTCTCACCCCCCACACCTCCCCGACCCCCGACCGACAGACCGATCTGTCTCACCCCCTGTTCACCACCGTTCTACCCCACTTTGGCCGGACGCCTCTCCAAATTTTATGTCCCGAGCTGACGAGGACGATTTACCATCTCCTTCAAACGGGGGCAAATAAGGAGGGTTTCGGGTGAGGGGACCGGGGACCCCAGGAGGTCAGATGAGAGGACCCCGAAAGTGGACCCAGTAGGGGTCCGCGAGACCGTACGCTATTGGAGGACAGAACATTTCGGTCTGGCGATTTCCTGACAATTTCGAACTGGACGTTTGCGTAGGGGCGCGGGGATAGTGAGGGGTTTGGGTGGGAGGGGTGTGGGTGGTCAACTTGGCCATAAAGACCCTCCAGAAGTTTTATGGACAACCGGAAGAGAGGGATCCGTATGATTAAAGGCGGCAAGGTTTTCCGTAATTGGTCCCGTGAAGTGCTGCCCCCGAGTGGCCGGGATGGGAACTAATGAACCTCATGCTGCTTCGTTTCCTCATCTGGATGGCATCAATTCTCGTTTCTTCACCTTCTCTCGCCCGAAAAATTCGGTCTCTGCGCCCGTAGTAAGAAGGCGTTAGCTACTGCGAACCGGTTTTCTATTTGGTTTCAATTGAAATAGATATCAACTCTTGTGCGTTCTCGATTTTTGATTGATGATTAGAGAGATTGTTTGAAAATTTTCTATTCGACAGATTGGTTGAATGAAAGTTTGAAAATTTTCTAGTTTTGGAAAACTACTGATATTTGTATTAATTTCATAAATTGACTGTGTAATTAAGTTTTTTTATTTTCCCAAAGTAAAAAGCCTAATTACTTAGTCCCTAGATAATCCCTATTCCTGATTCCAATTTATTCTCAAGCGTTCAAAAATATCACTTCCACCATCATAAGGTCATTTAAAGTACCTCGCTTTTATGGTGACGAAAACAATCAGCAGAAAGCCCATTGGTCCGTTTACGAAAAGAAACATGATGAGTTAACTGTCCTGAAATTGAGAGGCCGATATAGAATTACCTACTCGTGGACATCAGTTGAGGTTTCAAGTCATCGCTGTCAGCCGTTTAATTGCTTATAAGAGCCATTTAGACTTCCTTGACACCATATGACATTCGAGGAAAAATTTCTCTGGGTAAATTGAGTTTAATGAATGATTTGGTGTGAAAGTATAAATGGGATTTTTTCCTCGCCTTCCTTGTCTCGTATTATTCCACCTCGCCAGGAAAACTAATGCGCTATGGGAAACTTGTTGTTCTATTTAATTTGCATAAAGGTTATCTTTACTTCTACGTTTCCGGAACAAATATTTTCCGGCTCTACATTTCGTTCTTTCAAAATTTTCATTCGTCTACATCTACATAGCCCCGCAAGGACGTGTGGAAAGGGGCGGTTATTAAGTTACTATTGAGGAGAATTTTATGACGTCTTTGAACGAAAAAGTTTAGAAAATTGCGTAATAAACCATTTAAAAATCCTTAACAATTTAATTTCATACTACATGCATTTTTTGATGGTATGGTACTCTTGATATGGAGCGTAACTATGTACGGCGCGGAAACGTGGTCGCTGAAGCAGGAGGATAGACGTAGATTGGAGGCTTTTGAAATGTGGGTGTGGAGAAGAATGGGGAAGATGAAATGGACCTGAAGGAAAACAAATGAGGAAGTACTGGAGATGGTGGGTGAGGAGAGGGGTTTGTTGAGAGAAATCCTATGGAGGCAGGAAAAATGGATGAAAGGCGTATTGATTGGCAGTGGGATGTTGAAGAAGGTAATAGAGGGGAGAATGTTGGGCAAGCGAGGAAAGGGCAGGAAGAGGTTAGGGATGTTGGACGGGATGAAGGGAGGAAAGAAGTACACAGAGATGAAGAGGGACCTGATGTAGAGTAGGTTGCTGGATTGGGTTTTGTTTGGAGTCACAAAATATTTATTTGATAGAGTTGTCCATCCAAAAACCTACCTTAACTGGTAGATAACCTAATTATTACTACATACATTTCCTTAATCAGATTTGTTTTCCATGAGTTGTTGCTGACAAATGCGTACAGGAAAGGCACTGATGCGGTGGAAAACGTTATTTCACAATACTCCGTTTTTTAGTGCAATTCTAACGAACTCGAACATATGCATGCAGGAAATTAATTAATATGAATATAATATTGTCTTCATCCTTCATTCTATGTATTTTAATGTTTTGGTTTCTCTCTGCATAACAAGTTCTAGCGCCGATTCCGAACTTTAAATGACAATTCCGTTGTCTCACTAATAAACAGACTGATCATATTAGTTGGATTTAATATATTAAGTGACAGTTTGTGCGTTATAGTTCCTGAGAAAAAAGGGATTGTTAGTGATAACCCTCTCAAGTTAAAAAAAATAATTCCTTTTTATATTTTATGACTAAAGAAATTAAATAGTAGTTGGATAGAAAATTGAAGAATAGTTGAATTTGTCCTGTCGGACTTCATGGTAGGAAAATACTGGCTAATCGAAGTTTATATATATCTGGGCAATGTTTCCAAAGACCGAAACTAAAGTCTATGTAGGACGCGTGATTGCCTGAATACCAGACAGAGACTTCCAGCGACACTTGGAAATAAACTGACCCTCTACATGCTCCCCATGGTGTGTGATTTTCGCAAACCGGATAAATAGTTTTCAATGAGCAAAAACCTCATCTATAAAAGACTTGTCTTTGAATGGTATGGTCAGATATGATAAAATAGAGCCTTTGATTAGTGTGGTTTTCTAACATTCAAGATAAAAATTGGTTTGTTGACGTGATGAGAATCCCAAAACCCATGATTTTGAACTTTTCAGAGGTAGCTCGGTGACGATGATACATGAAGGGAAGAATACATCTACTTAATACCCCGTAAGCCGCCTCAACGGCGTGTGACGGGGGGTGTTCGGGCACCACCCGTAATTATGAAAAAAAACATGCAAAAGCCACAAACATGGTATATATCATGCAAAAACCCTTAAAACCCACACACATGAAAACAACAAATACCAACTAACATAAACATGCATCTATAGATACACCCAATATCTTTGCACTGTTTAATTATGTTCCGACTTGTAAATTAAATTTTTTTGCCAATTCTAAAGTGACTTCGGTTTCTTACGATTACGATTCCTGATTATTCTGGGAAAGAATGAGTATTTGAATCTATCTGTATTGGAATCTAACTCCCTTATTTTATCTTTGTGATCTGATGTACCTAAGTATTGTGTGGCCATTATAATTCCTATAGTGTCATCGTTAAACTCGTTGGTTCTGAATCTTTCTAAAAGTCTAGCTTTTTCTCTTCGTATTTCAAGTGGCTCCCAGCCTAAATCCCCTAAGAGGCCTATCGCACTTGTGTTCTTATTATAAAATTTTTTAACGAATCTCGCGTATTTTCACTGGACTTTATGTAATTTGTTTTGCCAGATTTTCTCCCAAGGATCCCAAATACTCGCGGTATATTCCAAATGTGGTCTAACTAGAGCAAATTAACGCCTTTCTTTTACTTTTTTCATTACATTTCCCCACCACTCGTTTAATGAAGACCTTTAAACTCTCTGAAATCCTATTAAAGTTACTACTATTTCAAATAGCTGACGACATTATGAGCTTAAAGGTGGAAATATCAAAAACTTGTTACGCAAAATTCATTCCTCTAAGCACATATTTTTGGTAACCTTAAAAAGATTATTCACTTAAGAATTATATTCATACACGTAGCGCGGTAGTTTTCAAAAATGAATCGCTGTAATGTTTGTGCAGACGTTTTGCTACCAATTGCATGTTTAACTTGAGACCAATTCTGTATGAACTGTTCTATCGGACGCACACAAATATAGTATCAATTTATTTGAATTGATTACGAGGGAAACTTACATGCCGCCGCAAATATGCTTGGGGGAATACCAAATATGTACGAGGATTTGCTGCTCTTGCCACATTTTAAGTTCACCCAAGGCCTCTCCGTTCACTGTCTTTCTTGACGAGCCTTTCTTACGTGTCGATGGATTGCCAGCATGCACGACATACTCCGTTGTAAAATGCCGCTCACCCGAGTAATTGCTCCTCCGATGCTCTTGGAAACGAGTGAATGTCCATGTACCTTCCGAGAAATATTCCTTGGCCACGTCTTCCCTTTCATTCAATTGTTTCCGCCGCGGAACGCTTGTAATTTTCCTCTTCTTTATAAGCACTTATGCGGGAAAGAGGTCTACAGTCCTCCATGCACTCACTTTGTGGCCTTCGCCTGCGTCAGTATTGCACCGCGCCGCTGTGAGGTAACGCGGCACAACGGCAAACGCAAAAGGGAGAAAACAGAACGAATCCCCTTTCCATGTTTATTCAAATTCGGGATGTTTTTGAAGTCGATGTACTGCAGAGGGGCATTTCGATTTAGAAATAAGTGTGAAAAAATGCCTTATCAAGGTGTTTTAAATATAATACACCGTCCCTAGCGCTGATTCCCCTAGAATATTTATTTTGCACACGACCGTGGTTTCGTTGCAAAGCGTCATCATGATCGCCATCAGGTCGAAACCGTGGTCGGCCAAAATAAAAGTTCTAGCGAAATTTTCAAATTTGGTCCACACTCATTTACGTCTAGTGTTTCAAAAAGATGGGCAATCGTGTGTACGTTTGAGGCATCATCTGTGTCTCGATGTGAATTAAGTAAGCAGTGATATTTCCACTTAATATCAAAGATTTTATTAAGTTCCTTTTTTGAACTCAGATTTGTCAAAAAATCAATCTATTTTCTTATGTTTCTTTTTCTTTTTTGTTATTTTTGATCCCAATTTTAGTTCCAACCATGTAATCTCTGAGGAATATTGGAGTATTACATTGGAATTAGTTTTCAGTCTTTTTGAAATCTTCAACGAGCTGGCAAGATCCAATCATTTAGTTGTTGTGATGCGTTTTTTTTTAGTATTTAATGTCGTATTAGGTCGGACTTCTACGGTTTGAAATGCTTAGTCTCTCAGTCTATGAAAGACATATCATGACTCTTAGGTTACTTATAATAATACTTTAAACCATTCTACCTAGGGAATCAAAACTGTTATCTAATGTCCTTGGGAATGTTTGTCAATCTAGAATGTAAGATCAGCACGGTACTCCTGACTTGATTCGTAGGTATAATCACGTATTTAATTAAAATTCTTTCGTAGACTCGGTAGCATAATGAGAATATGGAAAGACTCCCTTTATGTACCAAGACTGCTAACACTTACAGGTTTTCTTTCGTTGCATATATACCACTCTGCGACTACTAATAAAAATGTTTCCTATCATGCACGGATTTTTCCCTTCAAATCAGTTTACATAATGTATATTTTAAGAGGAAGGAAGTGGAAAACTCTCTGGGTCACTATTTATCGATCCTCCTAGGAATCCGGTGTATAAATTTCGTTCTGGCTCGCCGTATTTTACCATGTGAATATATAATGAATTAAAAAGCGCCCATTGCCGATTCACTCCACCAACTCGTTTTTAAATAATCTTTCGGCCCATCAATTTTCTAATGATAGCCCTGCATTTCTTCCTAGTCTATTCCTCTCCGCCTTGAAGATACTTTTGAATAAACCGGTTTAGTGGTGATTCATGGATGCCAATTCTGAGTCTCTTCCATTCTTTATTAATGGAAGTATTCCTCGAGATGCTGAAATCGAGTTACGATAATAAAAAAAAACAAAAGACTTGTTAAGCTTGGTAATTCAAATGAAATCAGTTTCAAATGAATAACCTACTGTGGAGCCGAGGGGAATATCAAAGGAACTTGAGTTTGTAAAACTGTGAACGCGATATGTCATTTTTATTATTGAAAGGTGCGGAAGTGATATGTGCGAGACAATTCATATACATGCAGTGCCTCCCTACATGATACTCTCTGCCAGTTTTGAGCTGTCTTTAAGAGATTTATGGGAATTATGCCAAATGAGAACTATGCAATATCCCAACTTGTTCTTGAAGAGAAAGTTCCTAATATCATGCATCTCCCGTTTGTATACAATTATGTAATGTTTATGACTACAGACGTATTTCAATGTATTCGGAAGTGAGATGCTTGAAGTGGCGAATTTTAAGCCCCTTGAAACTGGCAAAGACACGAGTTAGTTACAATAACAACGCAAATTAATAACTGGAGTCTTGTTATGGCGAAAGTAAGGTCTGCTCTTGCATTTGACCAATTTGCGAACATAAACGGAAGTCACAGACTCTCAAGTCACAGGGAAGGAGGAAAACCCTACTAACGGTAGAAACCTAACCTGTGACCTTTGAAACCCGGGGACGTTACTCCGCCGACGCTAAAGTCAATAATACTTGAGGAATTCAGACTTAATGCTGCCTATTCGTGACAAGCAGATCATTGTCAATTGTGATTCCTCCAATAGATCCATCCATTCTTCCCTGATTATTCACAAAGTTGCTATCTATAAGTTTCATATATATATATATATATATATATATATATATATATATATATATATATATATATATATATATATATATATATATATATATATATATAATATATCAACGTATATGAGGGATAAAAGATTAAAGAGGCATGAGAAGAATTGGAGGTAGGAATGAAAGTCGGCGGGGAATTCGTAAAATCAGTTAGGTTTGCTGATGATCAAGCTTTATTTTCACAGTCAGCCGAGGGATTGCAAGCATTGCTCAGTAAATGGGAAATTCAGTTCGATAGATATGGGATGAGAATCAATATTAAGAGAACTAAGGTTATGCGATTTTCCAGAAAGAATAAAGCTAAGCTAAATATTAAAATAGGAGGGGAAAAAGTAGAGCAGATAGAACAGTTTTAGGATCTCGGGAGTGTTTTGGACCAACACGGTAAATTAGTAGGAGAAGAATTGCGCTAGGTAAATAGGCTTTCATAAGGAGGAAGGAGTTGATGACAGGGACGTTGAGTAAGGATGTTAATAAGAGACTGGTTAAAACTTTGATATGAAGCGTAGCTATGTACGACGCGGAAACGTGGTCATTGAAGCAGGAAGATAGACGTAGATTGGAGGCCTTTGAGGTGTGGGTGTGGAGAAGAATGGGGAAGGTGAAATCGACCGAAAGTAAAACAAATGAGGAAGTACTAGGGATGGTGGGTGAGGAGAGGGGTTTGTTGGGAGAAATCCTATGGAGGCAGGAAAAATGGATGAAAGCCGTATTGAACAGCGGTGGCATTTTGAAGACGGTAAAGGAGGGGAGAATGTTAGGCAACGAGGAAAGGGTAAGAACAGGATAGGGATGTTGGACGGGATGAAGAGAGGAAGGAAGTACACAGAGATGAAGGGGGATTTGATGTAGAGGGAGTTGCTGGACTGTGTTTTGTAAGGAGTCACAAAATATTTATTTTGTAGTTGTGCCCATCTAAAAACTTACTTAACCAGTAGATTACCTGATAATATATACATGCACACACACAGACACACATACTCAATGGGTTATTACGGTACTCGAAATCACTTCGGGAAGTGTCCGTAAGTCCTATTTAGTGGAAAGATGAACCAATTTCCCCAAGCTAATCTTATTACAGTAGGATAAATTGAATCAGGAGCCTCCCCCCACTGTCACGTTTTGCCCCCGTGTAATTCCGTGCCGTTTTCCCTCCCAGTGGTAAAAAAAAAATTTCCGGTTCGGGCCTGCGATTATTTGCCCGGAGGAAAACTCATTTTTTTCCCTTCCGGATCAATAAGTGCACCGAGAGCATCATCCTTCCTTTGTTTTTTGTGTGTTCACCCGAGATTTTTGTGGGAGAGGGGAGGGGACGTTTCAATCCCCACTTCACGAGAAGATGGGGAGAGAGAGAGGGGAAGGGGGGGGGAGGACAAAATGAAATGCTCCACTCTCCACAGTTCACTTCTTTTTTGCTTCGGTTTCGTTTTTCGTACGTTTATTTCCCCCACCTCTCCAATCCGTTCATCAAATCTTCGCTTCGGGTTTTTCTTGTTTAAACCCGACTCACGCGATATGCCCCCTTATCTCCCGCCTCATCCTACCCTCTCTCCCCATCCTCCTCTCAGCCTTCCCCCCGTCCGTCTTCTTGTTATTTTTTTCTTCTCGTCGTCAATAATGAGAAACGTAATAATAATCATTCCCCCCCCCCCCCGGGTAAGACCCTCCTCGGCTTCTCTTCCCTCCCCTCGGAGGCACCGCGAGGCAGTGAGCGGGATTAGCCGAAGGGTGTCAAAGGCGTGCCCCAGTCTCGGAGACGAGTGGTTGGCTCGACGGAGATGATGGGATGCACGTTTGGGAGGGTGGTGGGAGGGGTTGGCATGGTAAAAAAAAGTGGTTTATGTGATGAGGCGCTGCGAGTGGGCCCGTTTGCTTGTGCTTTTAGCTCCAGAGACCAGCTTTGAAATTGATGCGGAGAGTGGGACGTCCATCGTCACTTTGTGCAGGGCAAGAGATGCTCCTTTAACTCGTCCATTTCTTCTTCTCGCCTCTCCTACCATCATAAACATGACTGTATATTATTAATACCTAATATAAGAGGAAGTTTTTCCGTCCATGTTGTCCTGAGCATGTAGTAATAGCAGCGCTGGCCATATAATAGCACCCGATAAATTTAAGTTATTTCCATTGTGAGAAGTTGCCTGATTTCATAAATCCTTACAATACCGTTCACTCTTGACAAGAAAAATCTATGCGCATAAGGTATGTTAACTTCGATTTTGATAACATGTCTACTTTTCCGTTGAATGTTAATTTGCCCTCATGCTGTAAATGATTTATTTAACAGGGAAGACACTCGCTTACAGTAAATTTGAGCATTCCACATGCCATGGATTTTATGTTAGTACCTGAAGTGGGCTTAATTTTAATTAGCTTTAACTAATGTAGGCTTAATTAATTTATTCTGATTCTTTAATGTTAGCTCTATGCAAAAATATTCACGTCGTCATTCATTTAGTTTCCACAGTGGGAGCGAACATTGATATTAACGTCGGTTCTTAGAATTCCGCGCCTTAAACGCGCCTGTTAATGCAAAATATTCTTTCAATGCGGAGTAATTCTGATGTGGTTGGGTTTGTCATAAAATCGAAGTCTCTGTCTACAGAAAGCCCTTGGGGATTTAATACGTGTATTGTGTTGCTTGTATTCCCCGTTTGGCTCCTTAGATGTCTGCTACCATCGCAGTGAAACAATGAATAGGCATTTGGCTCGTCATGCAAATTGCGAAGTGACATCGAGGTGTTGTTATAATTCCCCTGTTTGTTTTCAATTGCCCCATAATAAGGCTATTGTTCCTCATGTTGCACACATGTGGTTACTTGCGGGTATAGCTTACTTATGGATTTAGTGGTAGATTTCGACGTAGGTTAATTCTAAATTTGTTCATAATAAAGGAGGAAGGGAAATGAAGGATTATTTTTGGGAAGTACGAAACGAGAACAAAGGTTTACATGATTCAGAGGTCATTGATTCATTTGTGCCCAGTCAATTGTGTGCGTCGTCGTCTATTCCCAATGGAGTTTGGCATTTGGTTTCTTTTGTGTTGAATGTGCGTATATAAAAATTTAGAAATATTAGATTGCGACTCATTTTTTCCCGCCTCATCAATTTTTGTGCAATTTGTTACTGTTGGAATTTACTCTGTCCGAATGTGCTTCATTTCCAGGATCCTCCCCCGGTGGGAAATCAATAAAATTTGACATAAAAAATCCGAATAAATTGATCATTCAAACAATATTGAAATAAATTACAAATGAAAACCTAGCAATAAAAGTATTTAGAACCTAAGAGTCGCATTTATGGACTTATATCGTATGCTTTGTTATTAACTGCATGATATATTCTCTAATTTTAAGCACGGTTTGATGTTCATCTGATACAAATATTAATTAGCCTTGAGGAATTTCGAAGACCAAGTCCTGGGTTAGTGGGTGAGTTGGTCCGCCTAAAGATTAATTTAATGGAAGGAAAACTACGACGTCATACTTAAAAAATTAGTTATTTAAGTAGTCAGATAACTTTCCTGTAAACTAAGGAATAACATGGTTACATAGTTGTTTAATCCAAGTTCGTGAAGCATTTGTTAGCCATTTCAGATACCGACACAGGATTGAAAGACCGGGCATCATCCTTTTCATGGGTTCTTAATCCGATGATTGATTTGTAAAACCTTTCCAAGCCTGTCAATCTTTCATTCCTTCGCATTTATTTGCACTGACGTCTTTCATCACTTGCTCTTCGTAAATCATAGGGAAAACCCGAAAGAAAAATCGATTCCACACAACTCCGCGTAGGTGTACCAAAATTTACGGGAGACTTGCGCGGTATAGGTCATTGACGTAACAGGGCCGAGAAGGAAAGAGATCAGCTTGACGCGAGGAAATACGGGCTGCAGAGGTCAGCAGAGATGGAGAACGAGCGATGTATACCTGTATATGCGTTCACATAGGTGGTGAGCGCTTGTGTGTAGCTTTTCTGTTTGCCCGATGCTTCGACCGGCAGAACGGAAAGGAAAAGCGAGATAAAAGGGATGTCTGGAGGTAGCGAGCTGACTGGCCGTTGAGGGAAGGTGGAGGAGGGCTCGGGAAGGGAGGCGGGGGATTGCCCGGGTGCCGAGAAGGGTGTGAGGGAGGAGGCGGTTGGGAGGAGACAGGAAAGGGAGGCTTTGGTGCCTCGCTGGCTGGCTGCCTTGCACAGAGAAAATGAAATGGCCTGGAGCTGTCTTACACGTCACTTACTCCCTCCTTTCTCTTGCCGTCTCCTGCCTTCCTCGCTTCGCTCTTCCGATTACCCGCAAGGTTCGGCCGCTCCTCCTCCCTATAGCGTGCCACTCTCTCGCTCGTTCCCCTCAAGCCCTCCCTCTCCACAAATACCTCCCCGATCTCCACGGCATTCGGACGGGCGAGCTGTATTATGTGCCCGTATATAATAATATGCACACTTATATTTTATCATTTTTTTTCATCCCTTTCTTTAGTGTTGGAGTGAAGTTGGGTTCTGTTTTGCCCTCAATTGTTTTCCGTTTCCTGTCCCTAAGAATGTTTTTATTGAGGCGTTGTCCTTTGCAATCCGGTCCCCCCCCCTCTCTCTCTCTCTTTAATCTACACCTCGCGGCGTATTCTTCCTCATGGCAATGATTTGATTTCAACTTCAAAATGCTGTGCTCATGAGATTCCACGGAATTCTGCCCTATTGAATGTCTTCTTTTAAATATACGAAACAAACAAATATTCTTCAATACTTATGCATACCTGAACACGTATACAGGGTTCGTCCGGAAGATAAGTGTACTGATTTTTTCCGGATTTTTGACAAAAGGGGAGTCGTCCACTACGAATTTATACCTGAACGACAAACTGTAAATGCTGCATTTTACGTCCAAGAGCTCGGCAGGCTTCGAAAACGAGTCGCCCGCGTCCGGTCAGCGATCAAAAACATCTGGCGGCTGCGTCACGACAATGCGCCGTCTCACACCGCGCTTGTCGTGTCTGACTTCTTGGCCAAGCACGCACCAACGCTGCCGCACCCGCCCTACAGCCCGGACTTGGCACCACCGGACTTCTTTCTGTTCCAGAAGATAAAGAGGAGTTTGAAAGGAACGCGATACGGGACTTTGGACGCCGTCAAAGAGGCCGTGACGACGTGTCTTCGAGAGGTTCCCGATGATGCCTTCGCGGGAGCGTTCCAGGAATGGGAACGCCGCTGGAACAAGTGTATCGACTCACAAGGGTCCTATTTTGAGGAATATTAGCTTAAGATATGTAAAAGTGTAATAATTTTTTTTCCTGAGCTCAGTACACTTATTTTCCGGACGAACCCTGTACAAAAAGGCTGGGGTGGCAATACTTGTATACTACCTTGATCAAAAAGTTCCCGGAATAACCACCGTGTGGCGCTCCCATCGTTCCGATTTGAGTTCTGTTTTTTTTGTTAAATTGGTACATCTGTTGTTGATATTCCCTTTGAATCTTAGTGTCATAACTTGACATTTGCAAAAGTTACGTAGCCAAGAGTACATCTATCTCTGTGTGTGTTGGCGATTTTTTACAATTGCAGAAATGGATTTAAATTTGCAACAACGAACTTGTATTAAATTTTGCGTAAAAAACGGATTTAGTGGCGCACGGACGTTGGAAATGTTGGAAAAGTGTTTCGGCAACGATTCTCTAAAAAAAAACGGTCGTTTACCAGTGGCACGAGCGGTTCAGAAGTGGTCGTGAGTCAATCGAAGATGATGAACGCAGTGGCAGACCATCGACATCGAAAGTCGGTGAAAAAATTGATAAAGTAAAAGAAATGTTGGTCAATAACCGCAAATTAACCATCAGAGAAATAGCGGAGGACTTGAACATTGCCTATGGATCCGCCCAAGACATTGTGGTTAATGATTTGGGTTTCCGTCGTGTAGCAGCAAAGTTGGTGCCAAAGGACCTCAATTTCATGCAAAAAAGAGACCGCGTTGACGTCGCAAAAGACATGATTTGCGAGGCTGAATCCGATCCCACATTCATCAAAAGGATCATTACTGGAGACGAGACGTGGGTTTATGAGTACGACACACAATCCAGACATCAGGCAAGTGAATGGCGTTCACCAAATGAGCCGAGACCAAAAAAACCACGTCGTTTTCAGTCAAAACAGAAGGCAATGCTGACGGTTTTCATGGATTACAACGGTGTAGTGCATCATGAATTTTTGCCAGAAGGCCATACAGTAAACAAAGAGTATTATTTGGGCGTTATGAGACGTTTGCGTGAAGCAATTCGCCGAAAGAGACCAGAAATCGTCGCACAGTGCGTCGAGACCGTCGCACAGTGCTATCATTATTCGTAATTTTTTGACGAAAAATGCAACAAATACCATCCAACAGCCACCGAATTCACCTGATTTGGCTCCCTGTGACTTCTTTCTGTTCAATCGAGTTAAAAAACCATTACGGGGAACGCGTTTTAGCAGCCGAGAGGAAGTAATGGAAAAATCGCAGGAAGCACTGATGGACATACCGAAAACCGAATATAAAAAATGTTTCGAGGATTGGATCAAGCGCTGGCATAAGTGTGTTGCAGTCGATGGGGATTACTTTGAAGGGGACAATATAGATTTAGATGAATAAACTTGTATTTTTAATTTTCTGAATAAATTCCGGGAACCTTTTGATCAAGGTAGTATTCCTCGACACGCCCTCTGTAAGGTTTGCGGTGTTATCGTGTAGTTATTATTATATTTGGTATTCCGCCGTATGAGGTAGATTTTAGATGGAAAAAGGCTGTACGAGTATGTGCTGTCTAAGAAAACCACTATCTTGTTTACGTCTATGGTTTTGATCTGTAAATCATTGAACATCATTCAAAGTGTCGAACTCTAACTCGGAAGATATTTTTACAAACGAGCAACTCACTATTCACAGAGATATAGCAAAGAAATAAAATGGAAAAAGGATATGAAAACGTTAATTAGAAAATTGGTTAAGGTTGGTAAGGTTAGGAGGAAATTCGCTGGGTTAATTATAAATTGCCACGAGAAACGACTAAACGTTACGTGTTTCCTGGAGGAGTTAAGATGGAGTCACTTGATTCTTGGCCACAAGAATTAGGCTTTTAGAAATATGCAGGACCCTTGGAATTTCTTTCGACAAAGAGGGTAATATTACGGCACTATATTACGACAGATACATTTCATAACAATGCGTTTCTTTACCTCTTCCTGCAAACCCTAACCTGTCATCCGACGCTACAGTAAACCCTAATTCAATTTCGCACCCTAGCTCCCTTTATTCCTTCGAACAGTCTTATCATTTACTTATCTCTTTCTCGATTAACTAACGTTCTCCCCTCTACCACAGTATTCGATATCCTATCACCGATCGAGGTGCTCTGCATCTGCCTTTCTTACCTTCTTCGGATTTATGCCAACAAACCCCTCACCTCCCAACGTGGCTAGTCTTCCTTATTTGTTTTCCTTTCTGCTCATTTAATCTTTTCCATTGTCCTCCATTTCCACATTTCAAAAGCCTCAAATCTGCGTCTATCATCTTTCTTCAACGACCATGTTTCCGGGACGCACAAAACCACGCTCCATAACGAAGTTTAACTAGTCTTTTCTTATCATCCTCAATAACCGGCGACCTTGTTATTACGTTCTTCCTTCTGGTGAAAGTTTCCTTGCCTCACGCAGTTCTTCTTCTAATGCCCGAGCTACTTCTACCATCTTGGTTCAAAATGCTGCCGAGATTGGTCAAGTGCTCGAAAATTTGGATTTAGAATCAAATATTATGATATATTTGAAGAGCACTGGGTAAATGTGATTAAAAGGTCATGGAGAAATATTATCTGTCATTGGTTAAGCCTCGTGATCCTGAGGACAGGACTGCTTTGTCAGATGACCTTAATGCGATATAACGTCGGTGCGACACTTGGCAATCAGAATTAAACTTGAAAAAGTGCGTAGTCATAAGTTTTTGGAAAAAGGGCGATTCCCATCAGAATCCGTACTGTATTGGGAATACCGAAATGGAATGTGTAGGCTCAATTAAATACCTGGGCGTTACCCTCACTCACGATCTCTCCAGGGTGAATCACATCCGGGATATATGTGTCAAAGCTAACAAACAATTAGGATTTTTTATAATAGTACTTGGTAAATGTGATGTAAAAGTCAAAGAGAGATGTTATGTGTCGTTGGCTAGGCCTCAGTTGGAGTATGCTGCAAGTATCTGGGATCCTCACGAAGTTGCATTGATTGCCGAATTGGATCGCGTGCAGCGTAGAGGAGCCAGATTTGTGAAACGTTGTTATAATAAACTTAGTAGCGTATCCAAAATAATAGAGCAGCTAGGCTGGGAATCACTCACGGAGCGTTGGTCACTGAGTAGAAGGTACAGATAAAACCTGTTGCCTAAATTGGAAGGACGTCTCTTTAGGAGTGATGTTGAAAATGTATTATTACCCCCATCATACTTCGGTAGGAGAGACCACGTTAATAAAATTAGAGAGATTACGTTAATAACATTGGAGAGATTAAGTGTAGAACAGATAGATTTAAGATGCCATTTTTTCCACGAACGATAGGGGATCATATAACATTGTTCGACCATGGTAGGGTCATGTTCGGGTTAAAATTATTCTCATGGGTATTCACCCCCTGCCACACACCCTAGTGGTACGGCAATAATGAAATAATATACCCAAAAAATCGTCCAGTTTGGGTGGAGCGGGAGAGGCTAGAGGCGTCACCCAGAATCGAACCCGGGTTCATATGCATAATAATGTGTGTTGACACTCGGATCAGTCCGCCCTCATGTCGCTCAACCCTCAGTCCCCTAATGGGCCGCTGTATTTGTCACTCCTTTTGCTTCTCTCCCACTCACCTCCCAAACTTTTAACCGTCCTTGTGTAAAACGGCAGATAACAGACTCGAAACTAATTTCACTTCGAGCCTGTTTATCGTCGAAGTTGTTTGCGTCTCTCTCGTCTACGATCCCGTTCGATATGCTCAAAGGATGTGTTTGTTCATCTGCCCACCCGGCAACACCGCCATCACCATGTTACCATGAGTATACGTTTTATCTCCGGTTTTTTTGTGCTTTTGGAACGGTTAAGGGAAGTTCAACAAGCTTTCTGTCCCGCTTCACGTAGTCGCAAAAGAATGTTAGGAAGCCTTTGATGGCATTAGTCGTCATTTCCCTTAGGGATCGGTGCCAAGCTCCTTGGCTGTTAGTGTATGTCATCACCATTTTATGACTTAAAGACGTGCGGAGTGGCTTGTGAGTACAGATAACCAAGGTCTAGCATGAAAGATGTGTACTTCACTCACTTTTTTATGTTATAGTACAAGATCTCCCATTGGAACGTTACTTGTTTATGAACATTACTTTTCTCATATAGGTAATAAATTACACCAGTCTCTCGCCGCGAGGGAGGCGTTCCTTAAAGCAAACGTGATTGGAAAAATGAAGACGTTACAAGAAAAATTACCTAACGGTACCGAAGGCCAGGCCATTATGATCTTTATTTCCTTTTAATATGAACCACACTTTTTTTCTCGTAGCCACAGCGAAAAAACTCTATGGAATCTATTCGAATATAAGAAAGGAATATTATTAATTAATAAAGACGAGACATATCTTATCATTTTATGTTGAAGTTTTTTGTCTTTGTTATAATCAGAGTCGCTTTCGTAATTTCTAAGTTAAAATTAATTTTTCACAGGTGATATGCCTGCAAATAAGGATGGAAACTTTGTGACATTCCATTTCGTAATTATTTGTTAAAACTTTGGCAAAATGTGGTGCGTAAAACATATAAGTAATACATGGTTTAAAGCCTAAAAATATGGCGTAAATTTATGAAGATTGTTCACAAAAGACGATCACCTTTGAAATTAAGTTGACTAATGATGCTATCGTTTGCCTACGGTCTTGGGTTGGTTTTCTTTAGTGGTTTTTTTTGTGACCAAGGAAATAATAACACTTGGAGAGTATATTTTATAAATTTAATCCACATTTGTAGGGATTACTGAAATGATATTGTTTCTAATGATTATTTTATGGTGCAACCTGGGACGGTATTGACCTCTGGTGTCATCATCTAAAGATGTCTTTCTGTCATCAATTTAGAGTGGGGAAAAACACTCTTGTGTAATAAAAATGAATATTCAAGATTGATTATTCACTGTATTGCTACAAACAAGGAGCTATTTACATTTTGAAAAAAAAACGTCATTTTGAGAAAACATATGTCATTTTCCATCCAATACCCATGTTATTAAGGCAAGAATTGTTCTGAAAGTATTTAAGAATTATCTAAAAGGTTATTGGCGTATGCTTGCGAGTTGTTCGCCACATTTATCAGGTAGACGCAAACGCCGGGTTCTCTTCCATCACTTTTCCTCTTCCCTGCGTCTTCTTGCCTTAATCTTCCCGTTCCGCGTATTAATGGGTGCAAATTACCATCGTGCATCCGGGTGCATTAACCATCATGGCTGAAATGGGCATTCTCTCAAGATAAGTATATTCATGCGAGCGAAAAGTCGAGAATCAACTGAAAGAGGTGTGAAAATTGAAGAGAACAGTTCTGGTAAACGTGGAATAAGTTACAATGCAACAATTTCAGAGTGTAAAAAGACATTGCATGTACGGTATTTCGTCACAACATCATTCGCCTTGACCGGGATTCGAACCCAGATCCAACGATGTCCGGCCGAGTGATTTTGGCCAGTTAAGCTACCGAGGCGTCCTCTTAATCTCTTAATTTTGTGGGCTTTTGAAGGAGTGAGATGTTGTGACGAAATACCGTACATGCAAAGTCACAGGCATTCGTAATCTTGCGCGACGCGCCACAGTCCACGAGGTTAAAGCCAATTTGAAACACTTGGGCTGTTTATACCATAGACAAATTTCAAGAAACTGCGGGAGATGCCGCAACAGTAACTTTTAACGGAGCCATCCGCTACGTGTAGCATTACAATGCAACAATTTCAGAGTGATTCTTCCAACATTGACTGCTCAATTTAAAGATTATCAAATAAATCGTTATGCTTTACAATCATGAAACATTATGTGGTATCCTGTCCACATCAACATCATTGATTTATAAATGAAAGTTTTACTGAAATCACTCTATGAAATCCGAAATGAAGACCTTAGATTTCTATCTCTACAAAAAGGTTAAATAATATAGTGTTAGCTGTGGGTGTTTTTCTCATAGATAAGGTTTGTTCTTAAAATGCAATTTTCTCTGACCAAATATTCAAAAATAAACCATCTAGTAAACACATTTAACGTTAAAATAATTGTTTCTTCTCGATATAATGAAAGTCACGAGAGGTAAAATATTAAGCATACATTTATTTAGGGGAATGCTCCTGGGAATAATGACAGTTGTGATTCAAACTAGCTTAGTTGTGTCAATCTAGATCAACTTATGCAGATTGTAGCTTAGCATTATGTGAAAATAAATGTGTTTCAGATTAAAGGATAAATGCACCTAAATGACAAAATTTACCCAAAATTTCAATTTGTGCCCCAAAGTGTAAATATTGACCTTTTTCTTCAAATACTTCTTCAGGGTTCTTAAAGTTGGTAGCCTCTGGTTAACCTAACATATTCATAGGAGTGTCTTCTGAGTAGCTACATATGTCTCGGAGGCAAACAAAAGTCATTTTTAGCACAAAGGCGATTCTCCCGATGTATCTTGCCCCCTTTTTCGGGTTTTTATGGTTCCAAAGGTAGAAAAGAGCCCCTTTCAGAAGGTCGATTCCCAAGATGTTGTTTTCTTTGCCTTTTTTATTTGACTCCCTCTCGCGTTTCTCTGCCTTATTCCTTCTCCCGAGAGGAATTTCCCAATCATTGTTTCTCCTCCTTTTGCGGACTTTTTTTTTGTATTCCCTTAAAACTCATTACTCTCAAAGTAATTTCTCTTCCAAGGATGGTCGTAACAAATGGTATTATGAAATTGTTCACATCCCGTTCTTCGAACTTAATTGGCGAGTGCTTCCATGCCGTATAATTCATTCACTAAGCTTTGGTAATGAATGGTGCCTTAATTAAATTGCTGCCGTTCAAGGAAAGACATTGGTTATTTTTTTCCGTTTGAATTATTTTTTGTGACTTGACTGGTTGGTTGGTAATATTGACAGCTCGTTGAAACAAGATCGATTCCTGAGTGCATCCATCACATTGATCTGCCTAATTGATAAGGGGAACGAATGACTCTCCTGTCTTCATTGGCGTAGATTTTTTCCTAATGCCTTATAATCTGGAAGATGAATTATTTTATTAAAAACCCATTTCTTTGGATATTTTATTGATTCATAATTATAGAAGAGAAAGGGAAGTTGGTTGGTACGTAGTTTATTAACACTCAGTCACATATTATACTCCGGTACGTACTAAGATCTAGTTACAATTTGTAAGTGATTGAGTGTTTTCTATGCCGGGAAATATAAAATGAGCTGGCAAATAGTTGTCAGTAGGAAAAAACATAAAATTGCAGTTATTATAACATGGCAAACAGTATCTTCCACTAAACCTTGCCTCATTGTTAGTTGGATTAACGCTATGCCCGATAGCATCACCTCATTTGTTTGAATTTGTTTTCTAAAAAAGCCATACGACTATAAGTCATGAAACATCACGATGTGGGACGTAAGCACAAGGTTTACAAATTTTTAATATAATAAATAGCATATTTTCAAAACATAATTATTATAATTTACTACGAGCAACCATAGGTATTCACGTGAGGCCAGCTTATGCGAATTAAATAAAAGTGCTACAACTTCTTTTTCTATCAACTCCCAATCGAATTTTAACTAATTTACATTATTGTTTACATAAGTTCTAAGGCTAGAAATAATCAATGACGGTTAATAAGGGTGACGCCCGTATCGGAAAAGAAAATACTTTTTTTCTTCCACATATATTTTTTATTATACACGACCAAGGTTTCGGCTTACAAAGTTATCATCAGCCGATGATTAGTTTGTAAGTCGAAACCTACAGGTAGGTCGTGCATAATGAAATAGATGTGGAAGAACTGAATATTTTCTTTTCCTATGTGAATCGCTTCCACATGGTGACGCCTCAACCCGTTCTATTCATCCAGTGACGCACGTAAATTAACTTAAGTACCGTGAGTTACTACTTTTCCCTTGTATTTGCTTTGACGAAATTTGGGTTAGCAGGAGAAAGGAATGTCCAGCCCTCGAGTTTAGAGCTGGGTTTTTTTTAGACTGCTTTATGAGTTGTGTATCCGTAGCTGTCGCAAAGGGCTCATTGATCTGGACAGCCGCAGCTCGGTAAAGGGGGGTCGCGGGTTCAATGTCCTGACTCATGAGTTACTGCACTTGCGTTTCCCTTTTTATTTCTCTCCTTCTGTTTCATTCCTCTCGCCTGCACAACCACCCTTTCCCAACCACTCTCTCTTTATGCCATCGTCTTCCGAGTGATCTCATTCCCCGCATGATATCATGTAAGGGAATGATCCCAATAAAAAAATACGCCTGTCGCTCGAAAGCTTCGGCCTCTTTTCACCTCTTTTCCAGTCTCTCCTTGCCCGGGGTGTGAAAACCTTGGGAGTGTGATACGAAAGTGGAAATTTGTTTCTTCTGAAAAATATCGACGTAAAGGACTCCAGAGAGTGTACGACTCGATTTGAGTTTCTTGGTAATAAGGTTGTGAATGAACCTCGCCTCCTCACGTCCGCAACACTGGGTGATCCAGTGATTACTATTTTGGGGGTTGTGAGAGCTGTTTCCGGCCATGCTCTCATGGTTATTTTCTAATGATATTCTCTCCTCCTTGACCTAAAACGTGAAAATACCATTTGTTCTATCAATTTCAACGATTCAAAAAATTCATTTAGCATGCATAGCCCTTGTTGGACTTACCTATTTCATTCTTAATTATTTTTATTGTTATGGCGTTCACTATCGATCTCTTCTATTTACCCATTATTTTTTGTATCTTAGGTTCGCTCTAATTTTGTCTTGCATTTTATTTAGTATTTTTGCCATTCAATCTTTTGCCAGACCATCATTTCCAAGGAGCACTCATGAAGTGTTTTTTTCATTAAATTGCACGCAAAATTGATTTCTCGACTGTAATTCTTAAGACTATTAGCCTTCATGCAAATTATGAGGTTGGCCATATTGCATCAATTTTATACAGGAAATCAGGTGTCTTGTATAAAATTGATGAAATTGCATTGCAAGATTTACTCATGCTTTCTTGCGGAAATTATTCTGGGTCATCTGACGTCGAACTCTCTGCCTTCAACGGGAAGTCTTATGAATTTAATTTTTACGATAAGTCCTGTGTAATTATAGTTTCACCTCTTGGGGATGTAATCATTTTCAAGATCTGCAGACCAGCTTTTTACTCCAATTCTAATTCGTTTGAACCGATTCTATTTCTGAAATTGAGCCTTTTAAATAAAAGCAAAGGTGTGTAAATAAATTATGCTACTCGTGAACCATTCAAAGGGATAGTAAAGCTTCTGCTTCTCTGGATATTTATCTCAGCTGCTTAGTTCGTGGTATGATCTATAATTGGCTTTTCACAGTTCCACTCCGTGAGGATTCCTCATTCTTCGCTTTTTCCTTGTGCATGATTTCCACCATGATTGAATTGAGAATCTTCACGTATTCGCACAAAATGTGGCATGATTGGCACCTTCTCTGAAAATCTTTAAAAAAAATGCTGAAAATTTTCATATGGAGAAATTTGACGTTAGTAAGCAGGAAAAGATGCGAGTTGAGGTAAATGGGATTGGGAATGTGTATATGGGTTACCGCCTCTTCATTTTCTCCTACGGAATAGAATCCAGGAGATGAGATTGTAAATTCTGCCTCAAGAGTCAATCTTCATTCCAATCCAGTGTGATTCTCCCTTCTAGTATTATTGAAACCCCTTGCATTTGCTTGTACTATAGCGGGCGCATATTTCCAGGAAAGAAATGTTTTCTTCTTCTGGTACTGAGATTGTCATAAATTATTGTCTTAATAAATGTCGGATTTAGCACTGTTTTTTCATTGATTTGTGTGTTTCTCGAAATGTATTTATTAGGAAGAATATTAGAAGTATAAAAAACAGTGAATTCCTGTCAGCCAATGTGTTATTATTTTAAGAGATGGTTAAAGGATGGCGGATAAGCGGGATGCTATATAGTGTTTAATGATTTGTGAAGATGTAAGATGGGTATTTAAAAATTATGTATTTGTTTTGTTTTGCAGATTTTAAGTCTGCCTCTTTTTTTAACGAAATATGCATGTAAGCTCCTAGGAAACCAATGTTGATTTTGCTGTAATATAAGAAAGGAAATTCGAGTCAACCGCTTACGTAGCTCATATTGAGACGAGATCGGCAATCGTTTTTTCGCATCTGTGGAAACTTGACCGATTGAAGAATTGGCGGATAATCCTAACATGTTTTCACTTGTAAACTGTTATCATTTCGCGACTATTTTTATTTTATTTTTAGGCACATGAAAAAAATCATCACAATATTATTTTGAGGAATTAGTTGCTCTAAGATTCTTCATGTGCCGCCAAAAATTCTCTAAATTGCACTTCTTTTTTTCAGCTGGTAAAAGAAGGTGACAGATTAATTTGTTAATATTTCTCTATTTCCTTGCTTAGGAATTAGATGAACAGATTTTGAGTTCATGAGATTCAAAAGTTATTTTTGTGCGATGAAGAATAATGATGAATCCGTCAATTACAGAATATCTGTGTTTAGTACAAGAATATGGGGATTATTAGATTTAAGGAAAAGTGATAGAAACGCATGTAAAAGACGAACACAGGAGAGGTGGGGAAGGCGGAATTGAGTAGATCACAAGCGCTATATTATGTACACACACACACACATATGTGTGTGTGTGTGTATTTGTGTATGTGTATATATATGAAAATATATATTTTTTTAAGGGCAAGAAACTACAGTTTGTGCATAATAGCGAGGATAAATGGCTTCGAGAGAATGCATTAACCTGGCTGCGCCTTTCTACAAGTTAATTCACTCCGAAAGCCGTCATCACCCGCGCCTCTCTCAGTGCTCACGCGTTATGTACCTTTTGATGGCCCCGTAAAACGAGTAAGCTGGAAATATCTCCTTTTTTATGGCCACAGTAATCATCGGTTGTCTGCGTCTGATTTTCACCCCGATTCAATCCTCTTCTCAACCCGTTTCTCTTTAACTTCTCTATCCACATTTCCGAACGGGGTCTTTAGTCATTGACCAGACTTGCTGTCTTTCTTGTGCCAAATAATCACGGCGTGCTTATTCCTTTTTCCAGTTTTAGTTCATACACTGCCAGTATGTCCACGTTTATTTGTTGTAATTTCTGGTGGTCATGGGGCTAACAGGGTCGTAGGTGTTTCCTCCTTAGCATCTCTGGTCAATATAATGGAGAAAATAATTTGGATAGAGAGGGAGAAAAGCAGATAAGCGTTTGCACATGGTGGAGCTACGTAACGAGGTTGTTGCTTGGCGAAATTCGAAAAGGAAAAAGAGGAAATGTTGAGACTGAGTGGAATTCTGAAGCCTGTTGTAGAAGTGAGTATATTGCGGTAACTGGGGCAGACGGAGGGAGAGAATAGACATCTTTGATGGCATGATCGTGAGTAAGAATGATGAAGAGCAAGTACTATTTGCTGTACTAGGAAATCATCAGAAGTCCGTGTTAAGTTTTAAAGGTTTTCATGCACTATCCAAGACCAATATAAGTTGAGATGACTCGTTACCTGTATGATATATTAGCAATGTTCATGAACCTTATTGTTGCTCTTTATTTTTTACTTTATTTTTATTTTATCCACTCTGGACGCCTCCGGTGAGTCATGTGCCCCCTTTAATCCCAAGAAGTCACTCTTTAACATCAAGTTTCTCAGGAGTCGAACCACCTTAGTTTATGGTAAACGACACGTATGCCCGAATCAGAATTTGAATCCGTGACCTATGGTTTAGCGGCGAGTCTTTCTTTCCAAATAATCAGGCTACAAAGCTATTGTAGCCTAATGAATGTTCCACATTTAATGAAAATAAGAATGTTTTTATTTTCTGACAAATAGCGTTTGGTTTAGAATGAACTAGAAGTGGGCCTCATAGAGCGGTGGCTGCACTATGAACGGGAAAATCAGTATTTTTTTATTCTGTTGTAATTTTTAACTTTCTTCGTTCGTAGTTTATTAGAGTACTCTCTTTTTATTATTTTGGACGAGATGCATAGAAATCAATTTCAAATAAATTAATTTGAGTCTAATTCAACTCTGAGGGAATTATAATAATGAAGTACTTCAGAAATTTGTTACGCTATAATTTATAGTATTTCTATTTATCAGATTCATGGTAGGAATGCGGAAATGAAGGTCTACCTTAGTACGAGATGTGAAGTGTCTTTCCATGCATTTCCAGGGCAATTTCTCCGATCGTGAGTTATTACGTGCTTTTTATATTCATCATGCGATCTTTTAAAAGACGTAAAATTGAGTGATTGCGGCCAATATTAAAAAAATGGATTGGTAACCAATAGTTTGTACTTTCACTTCGTCAACACATTGAATTTTTATTGTATCCCTTTTCCTGGAGTCTTACGGAACATTGTAGGGAATGTGCTTTTTTAGTTTACCAGTGGACCCCCTTGCTTTTTCCATTGCCTATGCGTTTTATATTTGCCTACAGAAGGCCTTTCAAGGGCTTTTCCCTCCTTTCGTTGGGTAGCACTAAATTGTAAATTGATAGTGGTATATAAGGTGCATGACTTCTCTCAAGGTTGCTTAATAATGAAAAAAACATTTTCGTTATATACAGATGTCTATGGGGAAAAAGCTACTGTTTGTACATTATTTTGTTCGAATTCCACCACATCACGCCTGACACTACGCAATTTGTAAGTTTCCTTAAATATTCAATGGTTGGCAACGGTCCCAAATGGTTTTCCATAACTTAGTTAATATAAAGTTAAAATTAAAGTGAAGTTAAAAAAAATCGTATTTATCACTCCTCTACCTTGTAGCGTATAAACTTATGGAATTATTGCATACGACTGTGGATTTGCTTTTGCTTTGCGACATGTTCTTCTTTTGCTCGTGTTTACAAGTATATGTCCTCTAAAGTCGTTCAGATTGCCTGTTTTATATTCTTTACCTTTTCTTCCCGGTCCAATATTCTTATTTTATGACACCATTCTCAACAGGCAACATACCACCATCTCTCAATATCTCTTCCATCTGCTGTGTCTGGGTTCTCAAAATACATGCACCAACTCTTCTTCTCTATTTCCTTTCTCTATCCGGTTGGCCGTCGTTTTTTCCTAACTATTTATTTAAAATATTTTACCGTTCATAGCCTCACCTGGCAACTTTCCAAGAACCTCTTTCTTTCCAATGCTCCCTTCTCCTCAAAACCAAGTGTCTTGGAGAAATACGGCAGATCTTCTGCAATGTTGAATTTGAACTTTCTATCTTCCACATAGTTTTATGCTTGCGATTGGTCTTCCAATTCTTTTTTATAAATTCCTTCAAAGCAATGCCTAAGTTAATTAAGAAGAAACTCATGTTGCTTAGACAAGGACGAAATTTCACCTTACGTCTCATGTTCTTTTTTCCCTCTCTAGAAAAATAAGCCTTTTGGAAGCAGAAGAGAACAGCACGCTTGGTGTTTTGTTAGATCCTGACCTCCTTGTCTTGACGTAGTAGGCCTACGCATATCCGCTTAAGCGCGCAAAAGGTCCTAAGCCTGTATCCACGGATGGACGCCCATACGTTTTTATTTCAATCCTGACTTTGTTGACTTTTCTTCTACCTGTTCGTAGGGACAGGGAATGATGGGAGAATTGTAAGAGAAAATTATGGTGGCGCGTCGGAGGAAGGAAAGAAGCATGTCACCCCAATTTCTCACTCGGCGTCTGTCGCGGCTTCCCTTTTCCCTCACGTTACTTTTCTCTCACTTCGTGGGCGGGGTAATATTGGTACACCATCATCCTCCGTATTCGCCCCCATTCGCTCTCCCGGCCTCGAGGGGATGATTTCATGGTAGTCGGTGAAAATCCACGTCGTCGAATCAAATGGTGGTAAGGGAGTAATTTGCGAGTAAGTACCAACGGACGCGTTAAATTCAAGAGAAAATCGACGAGTGTCCGTGTGATTTCCATTCGAGGAAATACTTTTATTCATCCCTTGTACGTGTTTGCAGTTAACCTATAGCCTCTCTCCCTTCCTCCCCCTTTAATCCCCTTGTGGATCATTAAGGGAAATAGGTTTATATTGATTCGTCTACGCATGAAAATCTCTGAATAAAGACAGTTAACACTAGTATTTTTAACGACACTAAATAAGCTTAGAGAGGCGTGACTATACTTTAAAGGATTGACCTAGAGTTTCAGGTTATATATTTCATGTTTTCAGAACGATGTATACAATATGTTAGGAAAATTTAGGTTAAAATTATATGATAATATAGACCGATTTATTTTTTATATAAATTGCCCATTTTACTTACCCCGGTTCCTCTCCTTAGATTTAGTAGTAATAGTAGTTTTAGGGAAGGCGACCGACAGCTGAGGTCATTTGCGCCACTAGGGATGGATGGGAAAGGAGGAAGGGCGGAGAGAAACCCGGCGTCAGCATTAGCCTACTCTTAACGAAAGGCACCATGGGGTCCGCAGTGGAACGTCCCTTTCGCCGGGCGGCGTACTCACTCACAATGTTCTCCCCAAAACGTCGAGGATAAAGGGGACATCATATTGAGCGCAGTGAAGTATTAAGATAGTATTTGCGTACTTGGATAAGGTAGAGGCACAGCATTCGATTCTAGATACCAATTGAGCAAACGACTACGTTTGGTATTTGAGGAGTTTCGGAGATATTTATGAGGATGGTGAGGCCGTTTTAAATGAATGGTGCCGAAACCAGTCTGACGATGAGATGACTGCAATGGCATTAGGTATGCAAACGAGTTGCCGTACAATACTTTACTCTGCAATACTGTAATTTACTTGGTGAACTCTATAATTAGATATGGTGAAGTAGTACAGTCCGGTTGCTTCTTTAGTTACTCAACTTGACATCCATTATTTATCTTGATATTTCATTTCACAAAACGCATTTCATATTAGTAGGGAAAGTGAATATGAAAAGGGTAAGTTTATATGAAATAATGATGATATACTGGGATACTAAGAGTGATTTGTTTACCACTAGCGCGGTTGCTAGAGGTTCCTAGACGTTGCATCCTTGTCTAACCCCTTTATTAATTTTAGCCTCTATATGGCTTCCATCTCTCTTTCACGTTGTGGCTACTTGTTTCTTGTATATCTGATAGATAAAGCAATTAGCCACAATGCGAAATGAGAATGGAAGCCATATAGAGGCTAAAATGAACAAAGGAGTTGGACAAAAATGCTACCTCTCACCTGCATTGTTCAACATGTACCTGGAGGAGGCAATAAAAGAACCACAAGACATCGGAAACGGAATTAGGATCAGTGGATGAGAGATAAACATGCTACGCTTCACTGACGATATTGCAATGATAGCAGAAAACCAAGAGGACCTTCAAAGGTCAATAAACGTATTGGATCAAGCTTTACAAAGATAAAACATGAAAATAAACAAGACGAAGACTAAAATTCTAGTATGTGGAAGGAAGCGGATAGAGTTGTCACCCTGAAAGGACAAAAATTAGAGCATGTGGATTCCTTCACCTATCTCGGAAGTACCATCACATGGGACGGAAGAAGTATTGCAGACATCAAGCGAAGAATAGCTCAAGCTAAGAGAGCATTCACAATGAAAAGACAACTGCTGTGTTCAAAGAAGATAGAAATACAGACGAGGAAGTAATTCGTGAAAACACTCGTATTCTCACTCGGCATTCTATGGATCAGAAGCAGGAACCATCGGAAAAGTAGACCAGAAAAGACTAGATGGCTTCGAAATCTGGTGCTGCAGGAGGATACTTAAGATCAAATGGACGGATAAAATAAGAAATGAAGAAGTATACAGAAGAATAGATGGAGAACGGACCTTGTGGAACACCGTAGAGAAAAAGAGAACCAGTTGGATTGGCCACTCCCTGAAGCACAATGGATTCGTGAAGAATATAATAGAAGGAAAAATAGAGGAAAAATTTCCAAGAGGAGGGCCAAGGAATAAATACATGGGAAAAAAAAGAAGAATGTACACCGCAAAATATACCAGGAAGGAAGCCAATTAGCATCAGATACGGTAGGATGGATGACTACAGTCAACCAGTATTAGGATTGAACGACCAATAACGAGCGGGTATAATAAATACCTTTGTCTCATTTTCTCTTAATTGATAAGTCCTTCACAATTACGTGTGTCAGGACCCGCTTCTCGCAATTAATCCTTTATATTCCTTTCTTCCTTTATAATCATTTATATTCCTCCGCGATTCTTCCTTTCCAAATTTCCCTCAATTACGCTCATCAATTAGTTACCCTGTCATTGATATTTTCTAATAAGTTCTTCAAGTACCACTAATATTTACGTTTATGAACTTCGATTGATATGGATGGCCAGATTATACATTTTTTTTCGAACGAAATATGGAAAATAATATCATCATGATCAATTTTTTAAATATATCTCTTTTTAAACTGCATTTATATTTCATTCAAATGAATACAGTTTATCGAATTGATATTTTCACCTTTAATTCATAGTCGTGTGTCGAAGAATGGTCATTTTCCACCGACTTTCATCGGTTCAAAACCTCTTATCAAGTCTGTTTCAACGTAATGGTGGGTAACGGTGTCTTTTAGCAATGTATCAGCGACACTTTCACAATATGCATGACTTCAAAATCACACCAAGTTGTAATTTTGACCTAATACTCATCCATTTAGACTAATTCTGATCGGTGCTGAATTTGTACTTGCAATCCTTGTGCTAGATAAAGGTTGTCATATTGAAAAACCAACTAAAATTATGCCGAGCTAATTAATAATGTTGGTAGAATCATTCATATATTTAGCTAAATTATATGATATCTGCATGAAGTTTCTCTGCAAAAATGCACCCATTATCAAATATTTTCGTAGTGTGTTTTTTGAACTGCATCATTCGCTCCTTGACGCGATTTTTTTATGAACCTTTACCACGCATTTTCACAGCTTGTGGTACGAGGCGTAATGAACGACCATGGAATTTGCTAATACGTATCGCTGTAGGCACGTTATGTGCCAAACGTTCGTTCATTTGCGCTGACGTCTGAGCGAGCGGCCAATTAGCTCTCCCACATTTTGGCAGAACTTCCTGACAATACGTTATGCCAATCATGGAAGTGGGTGAAAAGGTATGTTTACCGGCTTTGTTTCCCTCACCCTCCCTCCCGCCTACTACTTTCCATTCAGAAGTGAATGTTCCATATGTGGATGTGTCCTAGATATGGGAATATAATGAATGCCGTTACTACCTTGAGACAATATTTACATTCGTGCTAGCCTATTCGTTCAATAGCGATCTTTAGCGATCTCTCCACGGGTCACGGTAGGTTCGCATTGTTGCCTATTTGCATACATTGCGCTAGTTTAGCGACAGAGGTTTTATGTGGCAATGCCATGTGTGAATTTTTTAAAATTGCTGTCCGTTCTCTTTAATACTTACAAGAGTAAAAATTCATTTTACTTCCCGTGACCTAGATTGTTTCCCTAGGCCGGCACATTCTTTTTTTCGCGAAAGAAACCCACCCAGCATTCTTCCGAGGACAAATGAGAATTTCTCACAGAACCTACGTTTATATCCCGCTCTGAGCCCGTTATCTTCCCATCCATAATCATTATCCCCCTATTTTAATTTTCAAAACACATTTACCTACTGGATAATTTGATATTTTGGATGAATGTCTTGTATCACCACAAAAACATTTTTGCGACAACTAGTGAAGAAGACTATCACAGAAAAGGAGACATTAAAAGTATTATAAGGTCACCCTTGAAAGCAAAGTAAGACGCATGGGTATGGCACTGATCTTCATTTTGATAATGATCAAGTTGACTAGCGTTGACTAGCTCCGGTTTCAAAAGAAGTCATCAGACGAATTCGATATCCAAGTCATTTACGTTGCTCAAGTGATTATAGTTCATCTCATTTACATTCACACAGAATCCACGAAAGCCGCCGCACAGTCATATTTATTTTTATTTATTAAAGAATTTATCGTTGCATTTAGGCGAATGTCCTGGTGGAAACGGTCAAGTCTGGTCAACGGTCACTCATGACATCTACATCTACATATGTTAGTGGTATTAGGACAACAGCCATTCGTATATTCACATTTATTAGGTAATCTACCGGTTAGGGTAGGTTTTTGGACGGACACAACTATCAAATAAATATTTTGTAACTCCAAACAAAACCCTATATAGCAACCTACTCTACATCAGGTCCCTCTTCATCTCTTTGTACTTCCTTCATCCCGTCCAACATCCCTATCCTGTTCCTCCCCTTTCCTCGCTTGCACAACATTCTCCCCTCTATTACCTTCTTCAACATTCCACTACCGCTCAATACGCCTTTCATCCATTTTTCCTGCCTCCATAGGATTTCTCTCTACAAACCCCTCTCCTCACCCACCATCTCCAGTACTTCCTCATATGTTTTCCTTTCGGTATATATTCACATATGTCATATATGCATCGCCTATTATTATAGTCTTCAGGTAAATATTCAGGCGCTTCGGATTGTGACTGCGTAATCTTTCGAGAGAGAGAGAGAGAGTGTGTGTACTTGAATCACTCGGTGACAGTGACTATCTGTCTTGCTTAATCCCGGTGATCGATTCTAAATCTATATGTAAATTTGAGGCCAATGATAATTTCCTCGGTGCCGCAAGATAATTCAGGTTTACTATACCTTTCTGAAATTTTTAAGTCTTGCCTGCTCTCTTCGTGTCTCAAGAGGCTCCCAAATGATTTCTCCCCACACATCACCCCTTGAACTTTTTTCGTAGCAATTTTGAACAAGTCTAGTGGATTTTCTCTGATTTATTTCGTAGTTATTCCAATAATAGTTTCTCCTATGACTCCCAAATACATTCAGCGGATTCAAAATATGGCCCAACTAAAGAGAAGAAACAGTTAATCTTGAATTAAATGTTTAAATTGAGTTTTAATTTTGCATGAAAGGTATTTCCTATCCCATCCGTTGAAAACCTAGTTTCTTCAAGGCTGGCCCGCATGATCTATACATGTGTATGCCCCATGAAAGGTTTGACGTCAGTGTTACACTGTTTGGCCGGTACTCTAATGCTTCACTCGATCCTGTTTCTATTTTATAAATTACGTCTTGTTTTTATTTCTTCGAAAACTTGATGTCCTGTACATTCACTGATATTTGTAACACATTCTTTACACCACTCCGATATCTAGTCTAAATCACATCTACACTGCACCCCGCAAGCCGCCCCAAGGGCGTGTGGCTGGGGGGTGTTACGTTACGTAATTAAGTATAAAACCGCATGCAAAACCAATAAGTGTATGCCAATCTACAACCAAAAATGTGTATGTATTCATGCAAGAAACTTTGCAACAACAACACAGACATACAGATACATATGCTATTAACTAACACACACATGCACCTACGAATATTCCTTATATTTATGAAGAGTTTAATCTTGTCCTGACTCGTAAATTAAATGTCTTTAACATTTCTATATTAACTTTGGTTTCTTACTATTATGATTCCTGGTTGTCCGGGGAAAAAATGAATATTTGTATCCATCTGTATTAGAATCTATCTTCCTTATCTTATCTTTGTGGTATTATTACCTACGTAAGTAGTGTGGAGCCATAATCATTCCTTTATTGTCATTTTTAGCTAGTTTGTTTTGAACCTTGCTTCTCGCGTCTCCCTTGTCTCGCTTGTTCCCTTCGCGTCTGAAGTGGCTTCCGGCCTAATTCTCCTAAAAGGCCTTTCACAATATTCTTCTTATTGTAAAAATTTTTGACTGATCTGGCGGATTTTCTTTGGACTTTATCTAACTCTTTTTCCCTATTTTTTTTTCCCAAGTATCCGAAATACTTGCGACATATTCCAAATGAGGCCTAACTTGAGGAAAATAACACTTCTCTTTTACATTCCCATTGCATTTCCCCACCACCCGTTTAAAGCCGAGTTTATTTAAAACGGATCCGCAAATTGTTCTGCTAGGTGATCCCCGTGAAAGCCGTGGTGTTAGAACTACCCCCAAATATTTAACGTGATCGTGAGAAAGTGGGTCACAATATGCCGATATCCTTATTTCTCCGTAAATAATTCTTTCGTCTGCAATCAAACCGAAATCGCTACTTTCGTGAGAACTTAGATCGTTTATAAAAATCATGTAAGATGGGACCTTATTAGAATTACCGTTGGCATTCCTGAAGTTACGTCGGACTCTTAACGAGCTCACCTCATTGAGGATTAATTTTTTTTAATGTTTAGATAAGAAGTACGTAATCCAGTAAGCCACTTTCTCGTTCGGGCCATAATAGAAGTGTCTTAGTTTTTAAATCAAATTCTTATAAGGGACCTTGTCAAGTAAGGTTTTCTCAAAAATCTAAAAATACAGAATCCACTAGTGTATTCATTTTCCCTGATTTCTGGATATCAAGATGAAAAAAACCTGTGTTTCGCATGATTTGCTTTTCCTAAGTGCTTGCTATTAGGGCAGAGTATGTTCCTATTGTGAAAAAAGACCATTGTATTTATAAGAACGCCACATTCCTAGAATTTTCAGGATATCGATACTACATTAATGAATCTGTAATTACTGGGACCGTCCCAATTGTTGCATGCTTAGAGAGATGTAGATTCCAGCCGGAAGGTGTTGAACTCATTTTCGACATGTGGAAAACTGCGTTTATATTAGGTGCGATGTCTTCAGCTAGTTTCCTTTAGGATTCTGGTGAAAATTCCTTCCAGACCTGGGGCTTAGGGGTTTCTTGCATTCCCTCCAGGGAAAATAATAAATCACGTTGCGGCTCTTCAGACGTCTGAAGGACTCCGTCATATTCACTAGAATGCGTACGGGCAGTATGTATTCATTCATGTTAGAAATCGAAGATGCTTGAACTGTATACCCATCCAATTTTGCGTGTTTAGGAACTGAGGTTAAATCAATTGTCTTGCGGAACTTTCTCCTTACAAAGGCCAAAATCGACAGTGTACAGTATGTTAGAACTTTCCCTTCTGTTGGGTATTTTCGTAAATTCATTAAGTTAGTAGCATTTTAATCTTTAAAAAAAAATAAAGGTAGTCGCATATTTTTGGACGGGGTGTCCTGAGTTTGGTTTAGGGTACCCATCGCACTAATCTTCATGGTGGAGCCCTTTGAGAAGTATGCATCAATATGCACGTGTAGTCTTTGAGGAAAAGCTTGTAATTGCGCTGCTGTTGAGCGATCTCAAAGCCTCTCATAATCTGCTCCCCTGAGCATTTCCTCTCTTGCGACGTCGTTGTGCCCAGAGCTAATGCTTTTCAAGGCCCCCACAATGGACATATCATCCCACCTCCTTCGAGTATTCTTGACCTTTCGACATGCCATCCCCCATTGCATCACTGCACGGAGTACACCAGACATTGTCATCATCGGTGCAGGTCAAACCCATTGATTAAATGCATTGCGCTGCTCCTTCAATAGGTCCCCTTGGTGCGGCTAATGGAAATCAGTTGGCTGCTTCTTATATGTGCGCGTTGAGGCCTTTGTAACCATTACGAAAGCTCTTACGGCTTGGGAGACGATAATGAGCCGATTGAAAATCCTTTTTGTGTCGCCGCTAAACAAAAAATATGGGTGCCCTAGATATTTGGTGCTACCTGTGAGCCTTAATTCTTACATACCTGTACACGTGATTTTCATTTTCTATTATCTCATTAAGCTTTACTTCGCGTGTTGATAAGGTAAGCTTACGATTCAAAATAATTTTGCCTGACGCGACCAATTAAAAAATCATAAACACATATCTCGCGTCCTGAAACGCTTGATCTCATGAATATTTTTTATCAATGAAAACTTAAAGAAAACCTTTTATCGGCTTAAACAAGAACACTGTTGCCATATTATCATTTAAATAAAAATAAATATGCTCTGTCCAATTGCTATGTACGCAACGATTCCTTGGGGGTTTGCACTTAAAGCACTATGGTATTCCATGAAATTTAGAGTGAAACACCGACTTGAGGAAATTATACTACTTATTAATTATACCTTTTACTTGAATCATTTTTATCCTCCTTGTATTTGGAGAGCACAATGTAAAGTCATTATTAAACAGCTGACTAATTGCAACCTTAAAATGTGTGAATTATTCTTTCGAGGACAAATGATTGTGCTTGTTATTAAATATTTCATATCGGTGGAGTTTGACCTTGAGTTTTGATAGACTAACGTGGCTTGTGTTGATTCTTTTAAGCAGTCATTTTAATGAACTTAAAAAGAATTAAACTCTTGACCTTCCGAAAGCTTTTAAAGTCGTCCAAGTGATTACTCATTTCAAAATATTTTCGAATTCTAAAGGCTCTCACTCGTCCAGGGGAATTAATCTATTGCTTTTACTTAAATGACGGCTTAAGCTCATCTCTTACTCAAAAAAAGATAAGTTTGTATGAAGTGAATTCATATAATGTTAACAGAGAAATGCTTTATTTATTTTTAAGTGCGCTGAAAATAAATTCCATTTCATTACCATCAGATATCATATGATTAGCTGTAAACATACCAAATAGTGCCGGTCAACCGATTGAAATCTCATTTAATGAAATACAACGCTTCCTGAAAAATATTAAGTCAAATAAATCCTCTGTGCCCGATGAAATACTCGCTCGTATATTTAAGGATCTAGCTTCGGAAATTGCCCCGCATCTAGAAATAATACTTGAGAAGTTGCTCGTAGATCACAAAATTACCCGAGATTGTAAAACGGCTAACGTAACACCAAGATTTAAAAACAAAGGCAAGGAAGAATCGAGAAATAACAGACCTATTTCCTTCACATCCATTTCGTGCAAGGTTATGGAACATATATTTGCTATTACGATCGTGTGAGAGACCTCGATAATCAGAAGTTATTAAATAAAACAGTGACCTACCTAAGACCTGATGATTTTATATTATAACGAAACCTAGGTCGTGAGAATAAAAAATTTGAAGTGGAAAAGTCAATTTGTTTAATTTTTATGTCAACAGAAGTTATTAATGAAAAATCAGCACGGTTTCCGAAAAGGTAGATCCTGTGTGGCATAACTTGCGCATTTGTTCATGATATTCTTATTTCGGCAGAGAGAGATGTTCTAGTGGACGAAATTTTTCTACATAGATGTTAAGAAAACCTTCGACATAATACCTTATAGTAAACTACTCGCAAAGCTATAAGCATACGTCATAGATAAAAGTATCAAGAGTTGGATTAAAGACTTTTTGAATGATCGGGTTCCAAGAGTAGTGATACATGGAATTAGCTCATATGCAGTAGAAGTTACTTCAGGTGTTCCCCAGGGAAGTGTCATTGGACCTCCGTTATTCCTGACTTACGTTAACGACATTGACTCCGTAGTCACTAGTAAGATACGTTTATTTACCGACGATACTGTAGTTAACCGTGATTCCGAAGACTCAGCAAGCCTGTCAGATGACCTTAATGCGAAACAACGCTGGTGCGACACTTGACAATTAGATTTAAACTTAAAAGCGCGTAGTCATAAATTTTTGGAAAAATAGCAATACCCCCTCGAACGCTCAATGCATCAGAAATACCGTAATTTTGAGTGAAGACTCGATTAAATACCTTAGCGTTACCCTCACTCACGATTTCCTCTGGGTGAAACACATACGGGGAATCTGTGGACAAGCTAACAAAAAATTAGGATTTATTAGAAGAGTACTAGGTAAATGTGATAAAAAGGTTAAAGAGAAATGTTATCTGTCGTTGGTTAGCCCTTATTTAGAATACCTGTATGCTGCAAGTTATGGGGTCCTCACGAAGTTGGATTAATTGCCGAATTGGATCGCGTGCAGCGTAGAGGAGCTACATTTATAAAACGTTATGATAAAATTAGTAGCGTATCCAAAATATTTGTACAGGCCTCAGACTGCTCAGGTGCGAGTGGGGAACGGAGAGTCCGGATGGGCAGTGTAAGCAAGAGGTGTAAGGCAGGGTTGCCGATTGTCACCGGTGCTGTTCAACGTACAGGTGTATGTGTAGGAAATGTATATAGTATGTGGAGGAAATGAATAAAGAGGCATGGGAAGAACTGGAGGTAGGGATGAAAGTCGGAGGGGAATTCGTAAAATCGGTTAGGTTTGCTGATGACCAAGCATTAGTTGCTCAGTCAGCCAAAGGGGTTGCAAGCATTGCTGAGTGAATTGGAGGTTCAGTGCGATAAATATGGGATGAGAATCAATATTAATAAAACAAAGGTTATGCGATTTTGCAGAAAGAAAAAGGCTAAGCTAAATATTAAAATAGGCGGGGAAAAAATAGAGCAGGTAGAGCAGTTTACATATCTCAGAAGTGTTTTGGACCAATACGGTCAAAGTGGTAGGGACGTAAGGAGAAGAATAGCGCTAGGCAAGGAGGCTTTCTCAAGGAGGAGGGGATTGATGACGGGGACGTTGAGTAGGGAGGTTAAGAAAAGACTCGTAAAAACTCTGATATGGAGGGTAGCTATGTAAAGCGCAGAAATGTGGTCACTGAAGCAGGAGGATAGACGTAGATTGGAGGCTTTTGAAATGTGGGTGTGGAGAAGAATGGAGAAGGTGAAATGGACCCAAAGGAAAACAAATGGGGAAGTACTGGAGGAAAGGGCAGGAAAAGGATAGGGATGTTGGACGGGATGAAGGGAGGAAAGATGTACACAGAGATAAAGAGGGACCTGATGTAGAATCGGGAACTGGATTGGGTTTTGTTTGGAGTTGGAAAATGCTTACTTGATAGTTGTGTCCATACAAAAACCTACTTTAACCGTAGATTACCTAATAATAATCCAAAATATTAGAGAAGCTAGTCTTGGAAATATTCATGGTGTAAAGGTTTATTTACAGATTGAAGGTCTTGAATAAATTGGAAGGTGTCTTTAGCAGTGATATTGAAAATTTACTATTACCACCATCGTATCCGGTTGGAGAAATCATGTCAATAAAATTAGAAATATTAAGTGTAGAACAGAGAGATTTAAGATGTCATATTTTCCTTGAAGGGTAGAGGATCAGAATAACATTATTCGGTCGCGGTAGGATCATGTGCTGGTAAAATTATTCTTATGTGTATTCACCCCCTGCCACAACCTAGCGGTGGTTTGCAGGATATAGATAAATTTAAAAAATCTCTCACCCCCAGTAGAGCTAAGGATAGAAAAACTTTGGAAACCTATGTCAAATTTAAGTGTGTCTATTTTAAGGTGTTACTACGTTTTCTGTTTCTACTACAAGAACTATTATATGATTTTGGCACAAACTGGGCAGTTTTAGGCATAAATGTATGCTTTCTCTATATGTTCATATAATTATAAATTGTAATTTTCCTCCATTTCATATTTTCCAGATGAAAATATGTGGCTATGTCGTATTTTATTTTCAAATTCTTACATCCTCCCTAATTCTAGTTCTCAGTGTTAAAATGACTTATAGCTCTATTATAATTCCAACTAACTTTTTGTCTTCCATTTTGCCAACCATACTTTTATTTATTAATGTCCATTGGTACTGACGTGCAAAGAGTATTCCGTAATAATCATTCAAAAATTCTTGTTTTTTTTTCAGGTTGGTTATCTTTTTTATCTTCAACAACACATTTCCCAGTGGTAAGTGTGACGTTTCTCTATTTGTGTGCCTCATCCATTTGAAATTTCTTGGTAATTCTAAGAAATGTGGTCACTGAAGCAGGAGGATAGAAGTAGATGGGAGGCTTTTAAATGTGGGTGTGGAGAAGAATGTAGGTAGACTGGACCGAAAGGAGGACAATTGAGGAAGTACTAGGGTTGGAGGGCGAGGAGAGGAGTTTGTTGGGAGAAATCCTATGGAGGTAGAAAAAATGGATGAAGGGCGTATTGATCAACAGTGGGATGTTGAAGACTGTAATAGAGGGGAGAATGTTAGGCAAGCGAGGAAAGGGCAGGAACAGGATAGGGATGTTGGACGGGATGAAGGGAGGAAGGAAGTACACAGAGATGGAGAGAGACCTGATATACAGTGGGTAGTTGTGTCCATCGAAAAACCTACTTTTACCGGTAGATTACATGATAAAATACCTATGCCTTTTGTGGCGTCTAAACCAAGTGTTGGTGATGATTAATCCCTATCTCCTACAAAACTCGATTGATTTCTGCTCGCGATCATTCCTCGGGTCTAAGCCGTAGTCCCCCACCTCATCACCATCTCTTCCTTCGCCTACCGTCGCATTCCAATCGCCCATCGCTGTCAAATTTTTCCCCTGCAGGAACACACGCGATTAAATCACCTAACTCATCGTACATCCTATCGACTTCTTCCTCCTTGTGGTTGCTCTATGGCATGTATACCTGAACAATGACCAAGTTCGTCGGTTCTGAATTAATCTCTACTAGTAATATTTTATCCTTTGCTTGTTCTTTCTTTTTTTCTTCCTACCTTTTTATTCAATATTATGGCCACCCCTCGTTGCCTCTCGTCCTCGCCGCTGTGTGCTACTCTATAAGTATCACTCCAATAGTCCCCACTCCATTTCACCTCGCATTAGCCTAAAATATCCATATTTCCTATTTCCCTTTTTCGTTTTATTTTCTCCAATTTTTTTGTCCTCTACATTGTCCTAACATTCGAAGTTCCTCTTCTAACTAATTTGGTCTTCTTCTTCTGCGTGATCTGCCCTGCTGATGTCGGTTTTCCTTTGCTAAGGTTTCGTGAGATTACGACCGCGGAAGCCTTGCCTCTCCCGCTGCCGGACACGACACACGGCCGCTTGGGCCGATTCCTATATTTCTAGGACTCATATTCTCTATACCGTCCATCTTTATATTCTTAGGAATGATAATTGAGGTGGTTTCCCGTTGCTTTCCTCAATGGTGTTTTTAACGTGACACCATCACTTAATGGCCGCCCCACTGGGGTCAGACGCCTTTGCAGTCGCCTCACTGAGGAACAGACGCTGCGTGGGCTACCTTTCATCTGGCTCCTAACCTTCGACCTATCTGGCATGGGTGACCCTACCAGGAGTAATTATCATTGCTCCACCAGTACAGCTGTAACTTCTAGATATTTCTATTCTTAACGTTAATTATTCTGATTATCGCGGTGGTATGGCCTTTAACGTTGTACAAGTTTTAAATTAAAAACAAATCTTTTCGATCAACATGAAAATGATTTTCCATTATCATTCCGCCTCGCAATTTTAGGAAAACCTATTCGATATATATTTGGTTTTTAATATCGATTATCATTTGATAATATCATTAATTATTTGTGCTAGAGCTCATTCCTAATTAGTTCAAATTATTTTTTTTGTTCAGGCATAAGATGAACCCGAGCATTAATGAACTCCATTAGCCTCAGCCGTGGTGTTCCACTCGTAAATGCATGCACTCGGGGGAACGTAGATGAACAAGTCCTTTTTTCTTTGGCCGTGCGCGTTAACAGCGTACGGTGCTAAAAAAATACCACGTGAGTATCTAACTTGAGGAGGCTGAAAGGGAGAGGAGGTGCGTTCTCATGCAGTCATTTCCTCAATTGATTCATTATTCACTCAAGTAACGCACCGAAATCGCCGTAAATGATGCGGCCCATCATCCAATCAAGACCGCTCGCGGGGAAAAAAAGGCGGTGGAAGGTTCACGGCTTTCAAATGCCCATTTCTGCGAAATAATGTCTCTTCACTCTCTTACCCTTCCCTCCACCACCTCCCCCCATCCATCTATCTCCCTACACCACCAACCTCCCTGTTTTTCGTCTCGATGATTCCGTTTTAAACAGCTGACTGTCGACTGCTCCAAAGACCGACACAAAATGCAGTCCTCCCGCCTGGTAACTGTCCCTCTCTTGAGCTGCTCTTTTTTTTTATAGCATCCCTCCCACTAACCTTCGGAAACCCTCCCACCCCCCGTCCACCCGACCTCGCGTTTTGAAACCACCCCTTCGTCACCTCCCTCCCGCCATCCCTCTCTCCCCCCCACTCTCCCTCTTTCTCCCGTCCTCAGCCCTTCGCCTACGGAGAGCACCCCCATCTGCTTCGGGATGAATGAACCCATTCATTCATTGAGCATGACCAACCAACCATTAATCTCTATTTGAAGAAGCCGCCGAGTATCCTCCAAAGTCCTCGCTTTCTCGGAACTGGGATGGGGACGAAACCGAATCGTCTCGGGCGATCTTTTGAAATGAAACGCGCACTTGATTCGAGCGATTGTCCTCCCTTTATTATTTCCTGGATTTCTACGGTCCTCGATTTGATCTTATCGATCGTAAAATTCGCTCGTTTGGAAAACAAGTAAGTTCTCAATGCCCTCTATTCTCCTTCCAGTTTAGTTTCTATTTCCTTGACAGTTTCTGGCATGGCATTTTGCATTATCTTGTTCAGACTTGGTATGATTTAATGCCTGAGATGCAATGCGTCGTATTTGATCCTTTCATCGGCTTCAGATGTCGATTCCTTTTGCCTAGACATATTATTATGCACTAAGGTTTATTAACTTCCCATGTTTCATAAGTGATTTTTTTTAGTCTTTGACATCATAATTAAAAATGTATGCATTTCTATGGGATTAAAAATTGTGGAATTGATTTTTCATCAACATATCCGAAAAGTTTTGGCTTAGGCTTTCATTGTTTGTCCTATCTTCTTACCGGCAGAAGCGACGGGAAGAGATATAGTATTTAGGTGTTGGCACTAAGAGGTAGATTCCTCTGGCACTTTTGTTATCCTCAGCTAGAATTTCTACTTGCAGCGGACCTCATTTTTTTTACATATATCACCTTTAAATCCTCATTCTTCATATGTTATTCAAGAAATATTCTGTCACCATCTTGTATCCAAACGGTCTTAGAAATTTAATTATCTTACTCTATTTATGTGTTTCTTGGATAAAGTGTCAACAGGAAACGTGAGGAAGTATCAAAACAAATAAAAAACGGTGATTGCGGAAGAAAAATGAGTATGAATGTAAGGAATCAGTGGCAAAATTAAAATCTTAAGTAGATAATTAAGTCCAAAGGACATAAAGACGTCTTTTTGGGAGCCAAATCCCAGACCCTTGCCACGAAAAGCTTCATCCAAATATAACATACAAATAATTGTGAAACATTGGTCCTCATCTACATCTACGTCTACACAATACCCCGCAAACCCTCGAAACAACGTGTGGCGAGGGCTGGTAGGTCACCAGCCATTCTAATGATGACACCCTCGGTGAAAGTGGCAGGATTAAAGACAGTAGAAAGGATTGTTAATGTTGTTTTTGTAGGTTCAAAGAAGTAAACACAGGAGCAGGTATTAATGGTTAGCTAAGTGATGGATTTGCGCCATGGATGCATAGAAGTAAAATGAAAGCGGTATTAGGGATAATGAGCAGGTAGACCAGATACCGCTGAAAGCGTGGATGATGAAGTTTGGGTAATGAAGGATAGACATGCTTTTCGATTGATGGAGTATTCATGACGTTCACGGACAAAAGATATCATATAGAAATAGGAATCCCATGCATATAAAAGTGTACATTCATACACAAACGCAGGTGTATTCGTGTGTGTATGTGTATATATATAATAGTAATTACTATATTTGGCATTTTATCGTTTTAGGTAGCTTCTACCAGCACAAATTTGGAGCAGATGTAGATTGATTACGTTCTCCCAGTATTTTGAACGAAGATGGCCACAGTAGTTGGGGCATAATGAAAAAATAATTGTCTTAGGGAAGTCCATTTATGTATCGTATGCCAGGAGAGAATTGATGAGAGGAACGTTGAGTAAATACGCAAAGAAAATATTTGCGATAAATTTGATAGAGAACGTGATTTTCTTTGGAGCGGAAACATGGTCGTTGAAGAAAGACGATGAGTCTAGATTTAAGGCTTTGGAAATGTTCAAATTAAAAACGATGGGATAGAGGAAATGGACAGAAAGGAACACAATTGAGGTAGTGCTAGGCATAGTGGTGAAGGAGAGGGTATTGTTGGCAGAAATTCCAAAGGTGGATACTGAACATTTTAATTTATAATGGGATGCTGAAGACTGTGATGTGAAGGCAGGACGTCGGGCAAACGAGGACGGGGTAGAATAAGGATTAGAATTTTGGACGGAATGAATGGGGGAAGTATGCGGAATTGAAGACGGGTTTATTGCAGTGTCAGATGTCAGGTTATTTTGTTAGTGGAGGCGAAGACATTTTTCGTTCTGGGCTCTTACAAAACCTGACGGTATGATTACGATACCTCTTAAACGGTATAATAACGATAATAAGTACTTAAGTGCTTGAGAGGTTGAAAGGAGAGATCTTGAGTGAGGAAATCAAGAAAGATCGACAAAAAATTTTCATGGAGTTCATTTTGTACTGCACGGAAAATAGGTCCTTGAGGAAACATGATAGCCGTAGATGGAAAGCTTGGGTTTGGGCATGATAATGGATGAAAAAATAGGAAAAGAAACGAAGTGGTGCCAGGAATGGTGGGGATGCGACAGGATTGTTGGCTGAAATTCGAAGATTGTAATAAAAGTGGTTTCAGGGCATTTTGATTGGGAATGGAATTTTGAAGACTGATGGAGGGAAGAACGTCACCCATAAGTCAGTGAGGTAGGGGGGATAGGCATATTGTACAAAATGGAGGTAGAATCTGTAAGGATGTGAACAAAGGTTATGTTTACCTATTAGGTTATGTTGCTATTATCAATGAAACGATCTTTTGAAGGCTTCTCTTTGGCAGCATAATCCTAATTATACGTATGTGATCTATGTTACACCAGGGTACACACTTCAGGGGTATGACGCATGGTATTTTTGAGCTTTTTCAACCATGCCTTCAAATATCCATAGTTTTCTTCCCAAAATAATTAATTTGTGCAGTAGACTACCCCAAATCCGTGCGATTGACACAAAAATAACTTGTTAATTTAGTTTCTCACCTGAAATCTTATTATTATTACCACTTTCTTATTTCAAAGAACTGTGGAAGATGCCGTAACAGCACCTTTTAACTCAGTCATCAGCATATATGCGTTTTAATACATAATGTCGGTCATGTTAAATGATTTTAACATTTTGAAAATTCTGCATTTCGAAAAAAAAATTCCTAGTTAACTCCTAGGCGATTATAACTTTTATTTGGCAGTCTTGTGTTTTCCCGTTGTGATTAGCTGTTAATGTGTGGCCTAATTGAATTTTTCATTCAATTCTCGTGTCAAAAGAAATTACTGTTGACACAGCAGTGGATTTCAATCCAGAATAACATGCCTTTCGTTTATTTCTATCCCCTTAAGGATGAAAGTTACCAGTCGTGAGAGAAAAGAAAATGGTTTGAATTCAGGTTTTCTTAGGAGTAAGTCACGTATTACGAGAACACGTTGCTTTAGAAGCGACCAATATAAGCGAATCACGCAGATGCATAGTGGTCCTGCAGTTCATGAAATATCCATCTCTCTTATATTGAGATCTTTTGAAGAATACTTGTGCAGGCTTTTCTTTCACAACTTTAGTGAGGAACACACCGTATGGGGTTCAACGCAAAGAAATAGAGAAAAATGAAGACAGTTATATCTCATTTTCTCTAGTCGTGGTTTATATGAGGAATTCAATTTTAAGCATTTATCAGGTACTGTTGTTTACTGCAGTACTGTAACGCGTAACTGTTTTAAGAAGTGGTCCATAGTTATTTTCAACTGTGTTGATTATTGTCTATAACTCTTCAGCTTAAATTGCCCTAAAAATAAGTTGTGTAGGGTGCGACCCATAGAAGCCAATTTTTTCTTCAAAGAATTTAGTGTTTTAGCGTATTTTTCAAACTCTTCATTTCCCCGCAAGCCGCCACAAGGGCATGTGGCGGGGGGTGTTAGGGCACCACTTGTAATTGCGGAAAAAAACCGCATACAAGAGCCACAAATTTATACAGTCCACAAACAAAACATGGTATACATTCATGCAAAAACCCTTAAAACCCACACATATGTAAACAGCCAACTACCAGCCAACATACACATGCATCTCCAGATACACCGAACATCTTAGTCTTAGCATATTCTTATAGTTTCTATGCTACAATTCACTCAGATTAAGAAATATCTGGATAATCCTGGGGCCTAGCTTAAATTAAATTATCTTAGGAACTTTCAGGAAATCATGCATACCTAAAGTAGTTCGCGAGTTTTATGACAACCTTTTCATGTAAAGGATTAATGATAAATCGTGAGATTTAAGGGGCTGGTATAATATTCAAGCCTATTACACTTTCTTTCTTATCTTGAGCAATTTAACCATGAGTTGGTGTACGTATTGCTACAGCATTAACTCCTCTTAGGTCCTATCCCTTCTGTTCATTTCCTCATTTACCCTGATATTCCCTACGGAAGATTTTCACCAACTATAAATGCGGTGTCCAAATCTCTCCCTCATCCCTCTTTGTTTTATGCAGTATACCTATTACCCCCTCGAACTCCTCCGAATCCTTGCAAAAACCAAGAGAAGTAACACTACCGTTACTTCTCTTCTGCGTGTGTACTGCGTTTACGGCCTTCGGAAGGGTTTTCTTGTTCTTCTCTCACCCCAAGAACACATCTCCTTGTGCCAAGTTTACGAGTTAAATTAACGTGCTCATGATTACTCGCGTCCATTTTCTATCGCCACCACATGTGAATTCGTTCCCCGCTGATGGATGTTCTCTCCAGTCAAACTTATTGGCGGATTGATGCGCGAGGGACGAGAATCCTGGGGGTTCAATTGCATTAAGTGCCCGAACCCTAACATTTAATGATTATTCTCGCGACACATGAAGAAAATGAGGCGCAATAATCTCCTTGCGCCAAGAAAAAAAATCCGCAAAACTTTAGGGAAGTGGGATGCGAGATGAAAAAATACATACGTTTATATTTACGCTAGCATTCAGTTCACCAATCTCTCCTAATGATTTCCGGTTTGCGAAAGCGGCTGCTGGTGTTCCATCTTCATTCCAAGTGGTAACACTCTGCATGTATCACGTTGGTAATAGTCTATGGCTTCGAGCTAAAATGTGCTGTTATACATTTTATCGTGAAATACGTTTTTGAGTCTGACTTGAATCAGTTTTTTGGCATTTGAAGGCCAACAACTAGACAACAAGTTGACGTGGTACGCGAGATGAGAATAATTGTATTTTCAATCCAAATGAGCAAAATCAAAATTAAAGGTTTCTTCAATAACAGCGGTGATTATGAAATTTTAACCTTGTCTGCTTAAATATAACAGCTTGAATGTGTGATCTTGGAAGTCTCTGGAAAGTCAATGACTAAGCTTATGGTAGTACATTACGCACCAAAAATTGACGACGTCAGTTATTATGGAAACTTTTGTATTCAAAACTCTTGAGAGTATTGCCCACCAAAAATTGGTAGCACTAATGATTTTCAGTATTTCATTTTAAAACTCAGTCCGACTTATAAACGCCTTTTTTTATTATGGGTGATTTCACTGTTCAGAAATTGCTATGATAGTTTTTATGTAATGAATTTTATTGACTTCCATTTTATTTATATGGCGTAATTCAAAACTGCTCACCATTCAACTACTTAATACGAGTAACACGATACTATTAGTACGTATGTATATTTATGTACTAATATTTAGGATAGTTGAGGGTAAGGAAAATTTTCAGTCATATTCACTGTAGATCGCTTATTCCCATTTTTTCCGCCCATGATCTATTCTATGCATCTGATAAGTTTCAATGCAACAATTTCCATTTAAATTGTTGCTTTGAAATGCATATTAGCGGATGACTCCGTTAAAAGTTACTGTTGCGTCATCTCCCGCAGTTTCTTGGAACATCTAATAAGTTTAATGAATCTCGGACCTCTCCAGCTCCATTCCTTATAGTAGCTTTAAAACTTTGGAGCAGAATCATTTACAAGTGTCTATTTTTTTCCACCCTCGATTGATTCTGAGATTATATATTTTAATTTTCATTTGGTAGATACCCTTCATACCCGTACACCTTGATGGATTTGTTCTCCCAAACGTCCACCCGCTCCGTGGTTGACGGACGGAATCCAGGAATGTATTAATAACGAGGGATAGGTCTCAGCTGACTGTCATCCGTTTGAAAAAACATTAGACCTACAACATTTTAAAGAGAAGTTCGGATTCTGGTACTTATCCTTAATTATCGAGCCTTAGCGTCATCACTGCTACACAGCTTTTTCTGCGCTAAAAGAATCTAATGAAATTGAACGCGAGCGTAGAGAACTGGGGCTTATTCGTCAACGTGATAATACGATAGCCTTTAACTCGACCGTTGACCAGCTGAATATTATAAATATTTTCTTTCATCTTCCAACTCCAGTTGAAACAGTTATCATTTAGATTCTCCTTCCTCAGATGTCTTCATTCGTTTTAACGCGGAAAGTTTCTATTTTCAATATTTGACACAAGAAGACCTGAATGCATTCCTTAAGATGTCAAAACGAATCCAGGGAGAATTGATGGAATCTCCATTGATTTCATAAATAAATCTTTTCCCTGATCTTCAAATATACCCTCACGGCTCTCTTAATGAACCACTTAATGTTATATCAAATATCAATGGAGACGTCTCCGGTATTATGGATCGGAAACAATGACTATTTCTTCTGGAACGATAACAAACATTTTTCTTCCGGGTCGTAGACAAGCTCAAGCTATCCAACACGGGAGCTCAACATTAATCAATAAATTTTATCTTAACGTAATTCCCACAGTCAAAGTTGGGGTTACTGAGTTGTTCCACTCGAAAACCGTGCAAAACTTAGATATAGTTCTGAACGACAACTTGTCATGGAATAATCAAGTTTAACGTTAAATAAAAATCATTGTGACGTTGCACAAACTTACGGCGGACAAAAACTTACTGTCTTTCTGTCTGAAAATTTCTCGTCGAATCATTAATTTTCCCACGTTTTAGTTATTCTTGTCGTGTCTACAATGATTTTGATGGTTGGGCATAGTCGTAAGCCTCCTAAATTCATACAATCCCTACATTTCTAGTTTTCGCACAGATGAGCATCATAATTCTAACTATGAGAAATTAGGTTGGTTAAGTATCTGTAAACGTCGGAAACACTTACTTGGAATATTTGTATTTTTGCCATCAATCTTACTTATTGATGTGTAATGGAAAATAATTAGAAATCTTTCTATGGCTAGTAGAACAGAACCAATCAATCTTACATTTCAGACTCATCGATCGAACACTTTCTGCGTGCCACTTATTGTAACAGTTTCACAACTACGTAATTTAATTCTTTCTATGTTAGGATATCTCGCTTGATAGGCGTTAAAAAAAGAATAAATTTTAGTTAAATAATACTGTCCTTAAAATTGCAGTGTATATTAAAATCTCTGTGTTATTTTATAAATTACATTTGTAAGCCCATGGTTCATTCGTGTACTTTTTGTGTTTAAAACGCATTCAATACATTTTTATTGGCTCTGTGGGACTAGTCCCAAAGAATAATAAATATTATTCTGTTGTACACTTTACGTTCTCTTCTCATTTCACGGTTACCCCAGGCGTACTTCTCCAGGTCTCAACCCTGCCAAATTTTTGCCTCTCTTTAAGTTCCTCACCATGTGGTTCTCTTTTGCGTAAAGAGTTTTTTGCACCCTTCTGGTTCCTTCTCCCTCCCTCTCCACACCTTTGATATTTCTCTCGAGGTTCTTAAATTAACTTAACGACTTTCTCTGTACCCAAAATACTCGAATGGACGCCATAATTTGCAATCCCCGTGAAGTTTTAATCACGATTGTGGACAGCTGACATTTTGTAGTTGAGGTAAAAAATATTGAGGCTATTTTCATCCTCCTGTATTATGTTTGCATACGGATCCAGGAGCACTTCTCGGAATGGAATTTGAGTCCTCCACCCTTTTGCTATTCCCTATTTTTCTTACTCTAAGACACATTTATTGATTTACCGGTTCCATTTCCAATTTCGTTTCTTATCGTAAAAGTCCTCCTGTTTGAAAACTATTTAGCGTGAAAACCTTCAAGGATGGACTGTTGATGATAATAATTACTAAGAGTAATAGCGACCCAGGTAGTTATAATTTAAAAATTAATCATTTGACAAGTTATTTTAAAGGGAATTATGAGCAAAATAACCTCTCCTTTAAGTGAAAAAAATTATTATACTGTCCGACATTTTATTTTATTTACACTTAATGTTTCAATATTTACCTAAATTTGAAATGACTGAAACTAATTAAAAATGACTTAAGGCGTTTGAACGCGTAGTTTTGTGTAAGTAATATTGAATTTTGGGGTGTTATCTCACTCTTATTTTTTAACTTTAAAAAATATGAAAATATTCCCTGAAATTAGGTCCTATAATTTTGGTTCCTCAGGCTGTATGATCCCTGCTGGCAAATGCTAAATTGGATTCCTTTTCCGTTTTACAGCCTATTTTTTTCTCTCCACCCAGGGTCACCCAAACATCTGTGCTTGGATTAGTTCCTACCATTGAATCACCTTCTCAGGTGTTCAATTAGCCAGAAATGTTTTTTATTAAGGTTTTCCATCTGTCGGGCTAATCGATTTCCACTGTATGCATAGATGAATCTTTAGAAAGATGATTTATTACTCTGATGCAGACGTATAAATTAATATGCCAATAATAATTCATTCACCAACGAACCTCATTAGTATTTATCAATGCGAAGGTTACTCTGCCTCAGACCTCCATCTCTGCTGCAATCTTAATTTTTTTCTCAAGTTCCTACTCTCATTACTCCCGTCATTTGCTCAAAATATTTTATCATCGGTCTTTGCCTGTGTGTTCCTCACTTTTCGTCTTTTTGTGTTACTGTCTTCACGATGCTGTGTCTCCTTCGTTAGTATCTTAAAATAAATCAGTAAATTGCAGTTCGGATCCTGAGGGCCATAATCATCTACCAATTGTGAATGCATATTAATGTGCAATGAAATCTTTCAAAAGCCAAATGGTCGGGAAATACGCCATTTTCTTGAGATTAACATGCTGCGTATGTTCTAAAGTAAAGATGAATGATCATGGATATTTTTTGAATATTGATGTCTATTTTTTTGTTGAATAATTCTTCCTTCCTTCTAATCCTAATCCTTCCAAATATTCACAGGCGTGTAGAAAAACATTGGGAATTTGCAAGAAACTGCGGGAGATGCCGCTACAGTAACTTTTAATGGAGTCATCCGCTAACATGTATTTCAATGCAACAATTTAAGAGTGTAATAAAAAGCGAATGATTTTTACACTCTTAAATTGTTGCAATAAGAAATTTTGTAAAAACAGGCTTAGGAACACAGGAGGCGTAACCTTGAACAAATAATATGCCAAAATTTAGGCAATTTGAACAATTTGTTTCTTAAATTTTATTTCCAGATTCGAACAAACTTAAATGCTAATTGTTTGGGCAAAAAATACCACGCAGAACATTTTCCGTCCCTGTGGCACACACTTTCGCGAGAAATACTTCTTCTACATCTACGTAATACCCTGCAAGCCGTCGCAAGGGCGTGTGGCGGGGGTTGTTAGGTCACCACCCGTAAAAAAGGAACGAAACCACATTCAAAATCAACACATGCATGCAAAACTATACCCACCGCACTGGTGTATACACTCATCCCTTCCCACAAAAATCCCTTCATCCCACTTGCTGCAAATATGTAAACTACCATCCAACAAACAATTGCACCCCAGGATGCAGTATGAAATCCATTCAACAACACGCAAGCCAGAATATGAAAAGAAAGAAGTTGAAATTCCACTAACACATGAACATGCAACATATAGTAAAACGGTCTCCTCCCCAAGGAAATAGGAATTACTTGAAAATGGGACGATCATCAAGCATAGCGATTTCCATTTTATGGCTTCGACAGGTGTCTGCTTTGTACTAACTCTGTATTTGACTGATATTGCTGCAGATCCAACCCGAAAATTTGCGTATTTGTTGCTAGTTTCATTTTTCGTTTTGAGATCAGCGCTGTGGTATGGTGAAAACAAACGAATGTGCCGCCTATTTTCACGGCGCGGATTTTCAGAAAGAAAGCATATTTTGCGCCACGAAACCGAATGAACAAGTGTGACGGAAGGAGGGGTAGTGTGGTGCGGCAAGAGTAGCGGCGGTTTGCGAAAGGAGAGTGGAAAAATAAACGAAGCCGTGCATGTGTAATGAAAAATGACGCGGACGGGGTCGCATTCGGCGGTAGGGGCAGGGAAAGAGGGGGTTATTAATATGAGGTGGGGGAAAGGGTTAAAAAGTTTAGGCGAAATTTATAGAGTGGGAAGGATGGCTGTGGAAGGCGTAACCTGCTACCTCTAACACGAGAGAAAATGTGCGTGAGAACCTTAAGAGGGTCGATATATGGAGGAGAGGAGGACGGGGCCAAATGAAAAAGATCCCTAAGAAAGTACCGGGTGCTGAGGGTGGAAAGGAGGCAAAGTTAGAAAATGAAAATACGTAAATCTCCGGCTTTGCTTATGTGATCTAACTTCCTTGGAGCCTCCCCTCTTTCTGTAAAGCTGGCTCAAAGTAGTTTTCCTCATTATTCACTTTCACTTTACTACAGTTTTTCACTTTAATTCTCAGCTAAAATAGAAGTAAGATCATGATTTACTTTCCTTCTATGCAACCTTTTAGGAAATGCTATTTTCTCGAAGTGTCAGGGATTTAATTATTATTATTCCGTAATTTACCACTTAAGGTGGGTTTTTGGATGGACACAACTATGAAATAAATTTTTTGTGACTCCAAAGTAAACACAATCCAGCAACCTACTCTACATCAAGCCCCTCTTCATCTCTGTGTACTTCCTTCCTCCCTTCATCCCGTTCAACATTCCAATCCTGTCCCTGTCCTTTCCTCGTTTGCTTAACATTCTCCACTCGATTACCTTCTTCAACATTCCACTACCGCTCAATACGCCCTTTATCCACCTTTCCTGCCTCCATAGGATTTCTCCCAACAAACCCTTAGGGATTTAATGAGGAAAGTAAAAATATATCCATCTGTCTGTAGTGCATCGCCAATTCATTTTCAGTTTACAGTCAACGATATATTGCATTTTTAATTGAATTCCTCTGGGCATAAATGAGGGAAAAATAACTTGGCAGATTCCACTCTTTTTGGCCAAGTATGCAAGAAAGCACTTTCAGAAAGTAATGCTTGAGACAGTGTCTCATATAAAATCCTCTACAAAGGAACTCACGCACAAATTCTTTACCCGTTGCCAATTTGTTTTTGTTATTTTTTTTACTATTTTAGTTACCTTCTATTAGGGATTGCCAATATTGAAATCTGATTACGCATTGTATGTATTGATTCAGCTCTTTTTAGGATAATATTACCTATAAGGGAATTGATTTGCTATTTTGAATGCTGATAAAATATTTAAGAAGCATTTTTATCTATACATTAAAATTTTGTGTTAAATAAAAATTTAAAAGGAGTTTTTTTTCGATATCACAGGCATTAACATCTTACTTTCACCTGGAAAACCAATGTTTTGACCGACTTAGGTATCTCCTCTTCCTCCTCTTGGAAACTGCCCATAAAATTGTTTTCCTTTCTTCCCTTCTCACCACTTCTTGAGAGAATTTTTTATTGACATTCTGATTTACCTTCCTCGTCTCTCTTCATTTCTCGAATTCGAAGTCCCCCTCCCCCTACTCCCACCCCCACCCACCGCCTCTGGGCCGAAACCCCTCCTGAAATAGTGGCCGTCGTAGTTCACGTCCCTGGGCTCATTAATTTGGTCTTAAGTGTCGTACTTCGGAGAAATGTTGTGAGCGAATAAACGCTTGAAAATGGAGAATAGTGGGGAAAAGAAAGAAGGGTAAGCTGGCCTAGAAATGAAGGCTGAGGTGAGATGGAACGGGAAGGAGGGACAGCGAATGTCCCAATGCTGAATCGTTCCAAAAAGCCTTTTGTTTTTTCTTTACCTCTTCAGAAACGTTGAAGAAACTTAAAACCTATAATAAAGTATCGATCATTGTGCATATAGGGAGCGTTACAAAGGTAATGCAATAATTTTTTAAGTAATTTATTGAATATATTTGCACAAATACTTAAAATTCTTCAAAGCACTGTCCTTGGTCTTCGTCCCCCCGTCCACTCCAAGTGGTTAATTCCCACTCCGACCAATAGGAGCGGCACGGGAAGTTCAACTGCATTGCATTTGAAACACCCCCTGTATTGAACCTCTGATTTTGTAAGGCCACCCTCTACGTATGCTCGACCTCAAGACATGTTTATATTTGCAGCCTCCTTCTTTATGAATAATTGGGTGTTTAGTAGGAATTAAGTAGGAGTTTTCTACGAGTATAATACT